>VDFB02346258.1:178104-271639 GCA_007258455.2 Sequoia sempervirens
AATGAGATTCATGCATTTAATGCATAATTTATCTTATTTTGAATTTCTCTTGGCTGACTTATTTTGTGGCCAAATATTATTGTAAAATCTGGCTAGGCCGACATGTTTTGGGATTTCCTATAAATATGATATTTTTCCTCAATTGTAAGGGTTAAGTAGAGACAGAAAAATAAATAGATAGCTAATAGAAGCGAATTAAGTAGGGCAAGGGTTAGCAAGTAGTTAATCTCAAGCAAATATTGTAATAGAAAGTTGGAATTGTTGCTACAGTGGATAATTCAATGCAAGTAATGATATTGTGATTTGGTGCCATACTTGTGTTTTTCTTATATTGCATGGTTCTTGTTGTTCTATCTTTAAAATTGCTTGGAGGAAATTTGATAGTTTGATATTCAGAGTTAGATTTGATTCAATGATATTTATAGTTTGATATTTGAAGTGTTGCAACAATCCCTGGTCCATACTTTTCACAACCAATTGATTGTTAGTTGCTTTGCAAAGTTAGCCTGGACTACTATATTCATTGTGCTTAATTCAATTGTGAGGGTTTATTCATTTCAATTGAAATAGGGTTGTTTTGAATGAATGTTCATGATCTAAAAATCTTATCACCTTAGAAAATTGCACTATTCCTGTGAAATTGTAGATTCATCTGGGTTAAGCAAGAATTGGTTTGTGTGGGATTGGTCCATTTCAAGTATTTCATCATTTGCATTGTTAATCTTAAAGTAACATTAGTCTTAGTAATCTCTTTGAACCCTAATCCTTTGTTGTTTTTTTTATCATTTGGGTTAGATTTAGGATTGAAGTATCATCATATTGCTAGATCTGATAAATTAAAGATTCGGTCTTTGCTTGTAGTAAGGTCCCATTGTGATTACCAACATTTTTACATTATCACTGAGTTGTTCATGCATTGTCAAGACCTGACATTAGAGACCTTGGGGTCATCTCTTGAGGCTTGCTAATAGAGATTTACCTTTCAAGAGAGGTAGGATTTCATATTATGTCTAAGTTGTTGCTGTGCAAAAAACATCATCAATAGATTGCTCAAATGACTGAATGTGTTTGCAGATTTAGTGTCTTCTTGAATACCATGTATAATGATGTTTATACCCTACGTTTTTATGTGTTGCTGAGTAATTCGATTCCTTTAAATGGTTATTTCTATGCTTGAATCCGCTATCTAGTATTGTGATTTTATTTCATTGATACCATATTACGTTTGGACAATCTGATGGTCATGTTTGCATTGTTATTCAATTCTTGTATGGTGTTTCCCTTTCATAAATTGCATTTTATATTCCTGTGTTGTGATTGATGCTGCATGTAGCGCATATGGTTCTTGTCACTATTTTATTTACTTTGATGCTTTTGAGTATCACAATTTTACTTGATGGGTACAGATTAGATCAATGGCGCCACTATGTATTGTATTTGCAATATGCTTAACTTTTGATGCTTCCTATGTAACTTATCACCTACGTCGTACTTATCTGAGTTTGTATGTTCACCTCTCTTTCCTACGCTTCATATTCTTTGTTGTAGGTTTCAATTTACAATGAAGGTTTCCTTCAATGTTAGTCAATGAGCATATCTTGTGTGATATCGATACCTTATATTTCGCTAAATCTACATTGTGTTGGGCATTTTCACTGTATGTAATTCGATGAATTTGGTTTGGGAATCAACTTTGTATCATGCAAATTTTTACTGCCTACATGAGCACTTATAAACCTTGTCGATGGCTGTATATTATGTTTAGCATTCAGTATTTACTATGCTGTAAGTTGTTAATCGATGAACATACAGTATGTAAATTTGTTGAATGTTCTTTACATTTGTTAATCACTGCATTCCCCGAGACGACGTCTTCATATCTGCCAGTTACATTTCCTTGAAAGACTCTTAAGCCTTCTCAACAAACATGAGTAGCGCTCATCCTGCTAGCAGATTGTCTCTTTGAGACCACGATTTCAGTAAGCCTCCTGTCATAACATTTACGCTTTCACATTGTTATGGTTGTCTAGTAGGGTGCCTATACCCTCAACCTGCAAAGCATTATTTAAAACCGACAGATGAGACTAATATGTAAAATATTAGACTAAGTGGCCTTTGGTTTAGAATAAATCTCTTCTCCAGCCTGAGTGCGACCTCTGCATGCACCTAGAGCACAATCAAAGCTTACAATGTTACAATGTGTTCCATAGCGCTTCATTAAATCGAAGATTTTGAAAGTTTCCTCATAAAAAAATATTTTGTACATATCTTGCAATCATGACAACCATGAGACAACATTTCTCTAAGGCACTCTATGAAATAGTTGATGTGTTGTTAAATTGTTTTTTTCCCTAAGCTATGTACATGACTTCGAGGGCACATGCAACTACAACATCTGATAAGAATCTTCTCCATTAAATGATATATCTTTCTTAAAACAATTCGTGTCTTTGGTGGTGTATCGCTGCTCATATTTTTGTTAGTATTTGATCCAAATTTTGTAAATCCAATGCATATAAATCTCACCGTGCAATAAAAGAATGATTCGCATATAAAGTAAAAGGAAATTTCATTATAGATTTTTTAAATTTAGTTAGTCGTTATTGATCTTTTGTCATGCTTGTATGATCTATATATATGCACCTTTAATTTTTTCCTATGGTCAAATCTTCTAACTGTTGCTAGGATAGGGGATGCTCTTGAAGTTATGGGTAGGTTTTCCTTATATATTACAAGTATTATTGTTGGGTATCCTCAGATTATGGTTATGTGCATTTATTTCTCTCTTACCCCTTTATGATAAAAGTAGTCAGTGGAATATAAAGGGTCAAGGTACAAATTACATGTTTGAGCCGTTACTACTTGTTTATGTAATAGGAATTAGACTAATATTATCAATAAGGACGGTTCATGCAATTAAACTAACAAAATATTAGGATAAAATTAAGAGAAGTTGTAGAAAATTGTTATTTACTTATTTATATTACGACATTTTATTAAATCATGTATATCTTGACACTAAGTTTATCTATTCCTTTTTGTGGAAAAGGGTAATTCCAGATCCATAGTGATAGTTTGGGAAAAAAAAGAATCATCTTTAGAAAGTAGATAAGTTTAGGAATTATTATAAGTGTGAAGCTATATTAGTACAACCGGTAATCAAGCCTTTTGGGAATAGGAATAAATGTGTATCGAGTCCTCCTTCCAGTTATATCGTTGAGTTGTTCCTTAAGTTTGATATTTTGGTATGTGATTATAAGTAGAAGTTGAATTTGGGTGCTTAAATCAGTTTTGTATGGTATATGTGAAATTTTAATTAATGGATGAGTTCTTAAATGTTCTAATTTAGGAATGCTTCTTCTCTCCAAAAGAGTCTTGTACATTTATGATTAATGGAGAACTAATCTTGGTATGCTCAAATAGTTGATTGTAATGATTAAAGATCTTAAGGATTGTTTCTAAAAAGAGAATTATAGGACAACCTTCTAGTGGAATTCGTAACCTTACTTTATTCTCTTGTAGACTTGCTATTAATTTTGGGTTTTATGTTAAATAGAATATCATTTAGTTGACACATTGAAATGAATTTAAATTCTTAAGTTCACATACTTACTTTTAACTTGTATGCGAAAATAAAAGTAAAAATCAAATAGACACTTAGCTTCATTAAATTTCCTTCAAGATTATGAAATAAAATATATAATATATGGTGAATAGATTTGAAAATATTTATTTAATAATTTTATGAAAAGAAGAAAATACTTTAGCTGTTTAGTTTCGTGTTATAAATCTTCTTTCACTTTAACTATTGGATAGATTGGGGGGGGGAAACTTCTACCTTGGTAAAATTTCCTCGTCTATATATTGTTTGGGAATTAGTATTATTATATGGTGTTGTGTATGTATCTAATATTAATATTATTTTAGCTTTGCTCGAGGGAAATTCAATATCAGTTAGTGAGAATATATCTAACCCTAAATTAGCTCGTTGAACAATCGTTGAATAATAGATTTTCTATGGGAAATAATTATTTTAAAATATTACTAGTACTATGGTTGTCATTAATGATATAGCTATTTTGTAAGCTGTTTATCAACCAAACTGAATGGTCAAGTTTGAGAAAGTTGAAATAACGCTTGTCTTCATGATTTTAATGTGACAATGTGTGTCTTAAATAATGGATTAAGTGCTTATGTAAATGTTGAAGGTTGGGTGTCATTTGTGTAAAGTTTGTGTAAGGTTCTATTCCATTGGGAAATTTGCTTAGTACATTGGTTTCCAGAGGCCTAGGTGGGGGTATAATTGTATGTATTATCTTTATGATTATTTTATTTTGGAAGTGGTTTGGTTATGTTTGTGATGTGTGCAAGAGGGTCTGTGCCTTGCACTGGGTATACATTCTTGTTATTGGGATATGTGAGCGAGATGGTCAATGCCTTGTTGTGTGTGTGAGATTCATGTGATTTTGCTAAGTGTGCAAGATAGTTTTTACCTTGCTTGTTGTATAGGGTCTACTAGTTGCAAGTAGGGGGAGTGAATCTTAATGGGAGTCAAAACCCAAAGTGGTGTCCAGGATGACCTATTTGAGAGTTTCTTAATACAATGATAACCTAAAATGAATTAGGGGGGATAAGTAGATCTCACACTAAACAAAATAATTGGATGCCTCACCCATTCCTGTAGTGCTCGTTTAGGCTAAGGATGGGTTGAGAAGGCTTGGTTGGAAAGATCAACTTCCTTGTCCTCATGAAAGGAATGTTGGTTCCGCATGTGTCACCCTATGGGGCAGGTGTCTAGTGAGAGACTGGTAGGATAACTATAGATGGGGGCTAGTGTCTAGTGAGAGATTGTCAGGATAACCTATGCCAGGATCATGTGATGACACTCTTCCCTATTGAATTCTAGCATTCCCTAGTTATGTTTTCCCTTTTTTTATGTGAATGCCTATGGAAACGATATATGTGTCTATGTGATGTTCATGTTGTTGTAGTGTTGCATTGGAGCCATGTCCAACCTTGTTTGTGTTAGCATGTTGTCTTCTTGATTGTTTTCTTGTAGTGAGACCTTATGTTATCTCCTAGCATGGGGGGTGGACCTTAGGGTTCCACATGGTTGGGAGGTTGGTGATTTTTCCTCCATTGGGTTTCCTTGTTACTTGTTTGAGTGTGTGGAGGTTGTACCTTGTGTAGCAGATTCTGGTTCATGTTCCAGTTCGAGAAGACAATCTTTTATGTATATGTACTAGACTTGTATATCAATTTACCATTTATTGTAATTTGATTATTCTTCTCACTTATATTCAAGGAAGCATTATTGTAAATAATGTAATGATGTAACAGATTATGATGTATTCTCATGTAATGGAATTTATATATGTATTTTTTAGTTATTTATAAATGATCTTTAATGTTATTTATCTGATGGTATGGTATGGAATTATGCAATGTAGAATACTTTAATGTGGTGATTAAAATGAACTCTTGATTGTTAGATACATCATGATTAATGAAATGATCCTAGTTCTTGATTAATTGATATGTTAGAACGTAGTCATGGAACCTTAGAGGACTTAGGATTAGATTGTATGTTATGTTATATTATGTATTTCGATGTTATTTCTTATAAAAAAAATTGTTCTGATATTTTTTCATGTTTGTGTTTTGTCCTTTTTGGTTTCTTGGTGGGGCGTTACATAAAACATATCACCACTACATCTCTGCAACTTTGTATTTTATATATATGGTCCAACAACAATGATTTTTGTATTTTTATTTACATGTGTCTTGTACAATCTTTTGGCATGTAATAGTATGTTTTGTTTTTAAAAGGATTCAATCAATGAACTATTTTGAAGTGAAATCAAGTACATGAACCATTTTCAAGAGGAGTCAAGTAAGAGGGTTTTTGTTATTTATATCTACTCATACTTCATAATATATGGAACAAAACATCTACATCTATTTGTACTTAAAAAAATTCAAAGAGGTATCAATTTAAAAGTAAATTAAATAAAATTCTTTATTTTTATCAAGAGGATTTGGTAATCATGATCAAAACAACATCAAAAAAGAAAAACAGAGGAGGCTCATGACACTTGAAGAAATTGAAGCAAATAGAGAGGAAAAACAATAAAGAAATAAAAGAACAAAGACTTGAGAAATGAAGAATATTAAATTATCTAGTTCGATGAGTATTGACAAGAAGAACTTTCAAGAAACCATCAATGATGGGATGAATGAACATGATGCAAATGTGGACATGGTGAATGTGGAAGAGTTCAACAATATGAAAAATGTGACTATAGAAACAAATCCATGTCTTCAAACCCATATTTTGATGATATTGATATTAGTTATTTAAATGAAGCTGGATAAACCAATAATGAGATCAATGCCACTACTAAAAATATGGAAACACAAAATGATAATGAAATCCCTTGTATGAATGAAAATGAAAACGTTCTTTTTAAAATTGAAAGAAATGTGCTGGGTAATCTTCTTGGTAATATTTTTGGAGACAAATGAGAACCCATGCAAATAGATTTTATAAACTATTTTTATAGAAAAAATATAGCATTTCTATGTCAACTCATAACATGTAGTTGATGAATATGAGGAAAATGCAAAAAAGGTAAAAATTAGACATTTTTGTAAAACCTAAAAAGAAAGATGAATAAATGAAACGAGTTATATCTATTGTTGCTAATAATATTGATTCTATTGGAAAAAAGAGTTAGTCTAAAGATAGGAATGTAACAAAATGAGCTATAACAACTTTTTTAATTAATAAATCAATTTCAAATAAAATAATTATAAGTAAGACTAGTGAATTTCTAAATGTAAATCCTAAAAATTTGAGAAGAGTGGAAAAGAAGACAATGTATTGAAAATGATCCAATTAACGAATGTTGGAGTTTTAGTGGTAGATTACCACTTGGTTTGACATGAAATTGAATAATGAAATAAAAAAATTAATTGAAAAATATTGGCATGATAATACAAGGGCATCATCTAATATTAGATATGTTTTAAAATTAAGAGTGGGGTCAAAAATTTGTGATCCTTAGATCCAAAACATCTATTACGCATGAGTCAAATTAAATTATATAAAAAAAATTAAATGATTTAGTGTTACTACATATTGCCATAAGTCAAAAATCATTTGAAAAATGTAAACCTTGGTATGTAAAAATTAAGAAACAAGGGATCACTTGTTTTTGTAAAACTCATGTATAATTCTATTGTTATTATGATGTTTTTGATATATATATATATATAGTACTTTGCATACTAACCAAATCATGCAAAAATATAATATTAATATGCCACCTCAAACAATCAAGCAGTTTATAGCAAGTTTGTTTTGTGAAACATCTAATGGACACCTATTTATTCAAAAGCATGTATTTTTTGGACAATGCAATAGATGTGAAAAACTTTCATTGTTAAGAGAACATATGCATGAAAGTATTCACATGATTTTGGAAAAAAATGGATATGAAAATATTAAAGAATATTGAATATTATTGAAACAATGGAAAAATCAGAAAGCATTGTCAGTCATTGAAAAAAATAGTGTGTATGCATTCTTCAAAGAATTTAAGGACAAGATTGTATCCAAATATGTGAAACACTCCCAATATACTTGACGGATTGATGGATAATTTTGCACATGTAAAAACATATTTTTAATAGGAATATACTATCAGTGGTTGACTTTGCAAAAAAATTAACTCTTGCTCCACAAGAGGAAACTCAATCTCAGTCTTATAATTCATTGTAGGTGGTTATCATTGTTCATATTGTATATATATGTGCAAATGATATTATAGAAGATAATGGGTGTGTGTAGGATCACGGGGGTTCAAAAAGTGACAATATGACAAAAGGTGTTTTTCATTTGTCCAAAATGCGAAATTCCATTGATTTTTTACTATGGTTGGGAAAAAAGTACATGTTGTCATGTTAAGAACCAAAGCTAAACAAATATCTATTTCAAATGGATATCCGTTTGTAATAGATATCCATCAACTGCTTCTAATGAAATCATATAAAAATAAATATATTATATATATTAATATATATATATATATATATATATATTATTATATTATATTTATATACATTATATTGTTATAATATATTATATATTATAATATTAATATATTAATGTTGTATTAATATAATATGATATATACATTATATAATATATAATTATTATTTATATATAATATATAATAAAATCAACTTTCTAAAAAAAAGCATAGTGAACAAAACAAATATTTGTTAGAAATGGATATTTATTTCTAATGAAATCACATAAAAAATAAATCTCTATATCCTTCCTTCCCTCCCTCTCTTTTTCTCTCCCTCCCCTCCCTCTCTCTTAGGTTGCTCCCTTCCTCTATCCCTCCCATCCCCTCTCTCTCAGGTCTCTCCCTCCCAGCCTACCTAGATAACTCCCTTTCTTCGTTAGGTCTCTCACACCCTCTATCCTTCCCACACCCTCTCTCTCTCAAGTCTCTCCCTCCCTCTATCCCTCCCAACCTACCTAGATAACTCCCTCTCTCAATCAAGTCTCTCCATCCCTCTATCCCTCACACCCCCTCTCTCTCAAGTCTCTTGCTCCCTCTATCCCTCCCATCCCTCTCTCAAGTCTCTCCCTCCCACCCTAGCTAGATAAGTCTCTCTCTCAAGTCTCTCACACCCCTTCTCTCTCTTAGGTCCATCCCCCTCTCTCTGTCCCTCCCTCCCTCCATTCCTCTGTACCTCCCTCCCTCACTCCCTCACTCCCTCTCTCTCTCTCTCAAGTTTCTCCCTCTATCCCTCTGACCCCTCTCTCTCAGGTCTCTCCCTCCCACCCTACCTAGATAACTCCCTCTCTCTCTCTCTCCCACCCTACCTAGATAACTCCCTCTCTTTGTCAGACCTCTCCCTCCCTATATCCCTCCCACCATACCTTAATAACTATATCCCTCTCTCCCTCCCTCCCTCCTCTCTCTCAAGTCTCTCCCTCCTACCTTACCTAGATAAATTTCTCTCGCTCTTAGGTCTCTCCTTCCCTCTATGCCTCCCACCCCCCCTCTCTCTCTCTTAGGTCTCTCACTCTCTTTATCCCTTCTACCCCCTCTCTCTCTTAGGAATCTTCTACTCTTCGTCCCTCCATCCATCTCTCTTTGTCCCTCTACCCCTTCCTCGCTCTCCCAGTTTTCTCCCTCCCACCCTACCTAGATAACTCCCTCTCTCTTTCTTAGGTATCTCCCTCCCACCCCCTCTCTCTTAGGTCTCTCCCTCCCACCCCCTCTCTCTCAAGTCTCTTGCTCCCACCCTATTTAAATAAATCTCTCTCTCTCTCTTGGGTCTCTCCCTCCCTCTGTCCCTCCATCTATATCTCTCTTTGTCCCTCCCTTACTCTCTCTCTTTCTCAAGTCTCTTCCTCCCTCTATCCTCCTCACCCCTCTCTCTCTTAGGTATTTCCCTCCCTCTATCCATCCCACCTAACCCTCTCTCTCTTAGGTCTCTCCCTTCCTCTATCCCTCTCACCCTCCCCCCTCTCTCTCTCTTAGGCCTCTCCCTCCCTCTATCTCTCCCACCCCCTCTCTCTCAGGTCTCTCACTCCCACCCTACCTAAATAACTCTCTCTCTCTCTCTCAGGTCTCTCCCTCCCACCCTACCTAGATAAATCCCTCTCTCTCAAGTTTCACCCTCCCTCTATTGCTCCAACCCCCCCTCTCGCTCTCAAGTCTCTCCCTCCCACCTTATCTAGATAACTCCCTCTCAAGACTCTCCTTCCCTCTATCCCTCCCACTTCCCCTCTCTCTTAGGTATCTCCTTCCCACCCTACCTAGATAACTTTCTCCCCACCTCTCTCTTTCTCAGGTCTCTCCCTCAGGTACCCTACCTAGATAAATTTGTCTCCCTCTCTCTCTCTCTCACACCCTACTCTCTCTCTCTCTCTCTCTCTCTCTCTCTCTCTCTCTCTCTCGGGTCTCTCCCTACCACACTACCTAGAAAACTCTCTCAATCTCTCTCAAGTTTGTCCCTCCCTCTATCCCTCCCAACCCCCCCTCTCTCTCAGGTCTCTCTCTCCCATCCTACCTAGATAACTTTCTCTCTCCCTCTCTCTCTCTTTGGCCTCTTCCTCCCACCCTACCTAGATAACTCTCTCTCTCTCAGGTCTCTCCCTCCCAGCCGACCTAGATAACTCTCCCTCTCTCTCAAGTCTCTCCCTCACTCTATCCCTCCCACCCTATCTAGATAATTCTCTCTCGCTCCCACTATCTCTCTCACTTTATATATATATATTATAACGTAGTATATAATATATAATTTACATACTATATATAGTATATAATGTATTATTAATATATAATATTTATTATAATAATACAAAATATTTTAAATACAGTAAAGGTAATAGATATAAGATAAATGGATATTCGTTATGAAGGGGTACCTGAATGGATATCTATTTTTTATAACAAAATCAATAGCCTTGAGATTTCTCTCGAGGTTAACTTGGGATTTAGCTTGGGGATATCATACCTAGAAAGTCAATTGCAAAACATGTATAAATTTTTTTCTTAGTGTTCCCGAGTTTGCCCTTGTGGCTAACAACTTTTTTTTATCCGAATTTGATGAACCAAAAAGGGTTTATTGAGCAAATTTTCAGCTTTCCACCAATATAATAATTGTCTTATTTTGAATTTAATAGATAATTATTATTGATTTTTGTATGAATTATGACTAAAGTCTTGATTGATAGGCTAATTGAAAAACATCAATAATTCTCAAACTATTTCACATTTTTTGAATCCAAAAGATGTGGCACATTCTATGCTTCCCATACTATAGGTATTTTTGTTTTTGAATTTCATAAATTTTTGACCAAGTTATGGTGGTCAAACAAACAAGTTTTAATATTTTTAAAAAGTTCTAATAAAATTTTCATAATTAATTATTTACTTGCAAAAAAATTACAAATATAATGTTGCATATCTAGGCATGTGTCCTCTACTTATATTGAAAGTTTCAAAAAATAATTACTTTTTTCTTGTACTTAGGTTAGTCAAACACACACCTAATTTTTATTTTTTCTTGAAAAATTTAGAGCTACTGCATCGAAATTTCAATTTTTCACCAAATAGATTTACTTTTTTCCAAAAAAGGACTAGTAGCTTTGAAATTGCATTCAAGTTGCTACAAATTATGTTCTTACATATTTTAGAGAGCAACCAAATTTAGAGATGCATGTGTAATTGTGTATTGGTGTAATGCAAAATTATCTACAAGATCAAGTGAGAACTCTACAATTCAACAATTATTTTGGTTAGTTAAAAAAAAGTCTTACTCGACATATTGTGAGATAATTAGTGGATCAAAAAATGGAATTCATTAAGAGTTCAAATACAAGCACGTGGACTATATGGATTAGGGAACTTGCTTGTTTTTGTCAATTTTGCATTGTAGGTGAGTAGGAAGCATGTGAAAATACATAATGGGTTGAAGAATGGAAACAAAGATCCTTGACACCTACACAAACACATGATCAACATGAAACAAAAATTGAAGAAAATAATCAAACAATTACATTAGATGACTATGGTCATGTTTTAGACCTTGTACACGAAGGTACTTTAATTTAATATCTATTTTATTACATTATTTTATAATATTATATTATATGTATGCATGCATTTATGTGAATTATGTCACATTATTGAATTTATAAGTTTTTTGCATGACATGTGTATGTTGTTGCGTATAAGGGAAACAAAGAGAAAATAAAGTATTGGTTGGATCAATGTGGAGACAGAACATAAGTTGCTACAACTATGAGTATCCAATAGGTTGTATGGTTGTTGGTGTTGGTGTTGGTGTGAATATATGTCTTTGATGTAGGAGCATCCAACAGTGTAGGGAAATCTTGCATCCCCAAAAAATAATTGTTTTCTTTATTTTCTTTAGTTGTTTTGAGCCCCATGATGGAACTTAGGGGATAAAAGATTGTCATGTGTTAAAAATAGCGAAAATAAGACACTATTTTTAGTAAGTCAACCTAAACGGGCTCATATGGACGTGAAAATTTACCCCAAGGAGTAGAGCTAAAAAAAATTTTGAGTCATGAAAGAATCACCTCAATACCTTGCATGGTTTGGGAGAAATTAAAGTTTCTGTACTGAGAAATTTCTCCAATGTAGCTTTAAATTCAAATATAAAACTTTAGAGGCCCTGAAACAACTCAAAAGGTGGCCAAACAAACCTATGGTCGGTTCAAACACTGTAGAGCTTTTCGAGAGCTTTTCGATGATATGCAATAATAGAAAATTAGACACTAGATCAAAAGTTATGGCCCTGGGAAGTTGGTCCTCTAAAAAGTGAATTTCATAAAATTTTCTTCCTCGGCTAGAAATCAAACAGCGAGACTTTGGCGCTAAAACAAAAAGGGGAAATTTGGACTTTCTAGAACATTCTAGGGTGGTTATTGGGGAAAATAAAAAGGGGTAAGTGGGGGTTGTAGAAGGTGGCCCTGATAGTGCAGATTGTGGCTCCGAATAGTAGTTTTTCTTTTCAGAGTTGATTTTGTTGTAATGAATCAAGCACATGAGGCTATAGCATGTAAGTTTTGAATTTGTAATTTTATTTTTCTAAAAAATAATTGAAAGTAAGTCATTTTTTTGTCTCACATCTTCTGTGTTGGTATTTTTTGTAATTTATTGGGGTTTTGGGCAGTGTGGCCCTCATCAAGTGGTATCAGAGTAGGAGTTCCTAAGCCTGTAATAGAGTGCCAAAAGTGAGGCAATTGTAGCAAGACCTGTGAGTGTGGGTTGAGTTCATGATGCCTCCAAGAGTTGCCCAGTATGGCAAAGGTAAAGGCCTAGGTGGTGGAGGAAGAGATTCACCTAGAGATGAAATCAGAGCCCTTAGAAGGAAATTAAAAACTTGCAACAAGAGGTTCAAAGAAGAGATGTGCAATAAGACATAGATGATAGTGAAGATGAAATAGAAGAGGAAGAGCAAGATCCAATGGATCCTGGAGAAAGAAGATTGCTACAAGCAATCTCAAGCATTGGGAAGAGACCTAAAATGGAGGTTTCAACTTTTAGTGGAAATCTGAATCTTGAAGAATTGATTAATTGGATCAATGACATGGAAGAATTTTTTAAGTTTGAGGAGATTGAAGATCCTCATAGAGTGATGTTTGCAAAGATAAAATTGAAAAGTTGGGCCAGTATATGGTGGAAAGAGGTCTAGTTAGAAAGAGGAAGACAATGGAAAGATAAAATTTCAAGATAGGACAAAATGGTGTGAAAATTGAAGAAATAATTTATTCTAGTCGATTATAAATTGGAGCTACTCAAGAAGATGAAGAGCTTGAGAAAAGGGACAAGAACAGTGAAAGAATAGATAGAGGAATTTCACAAGGTCCTGATTTAGATAGGACATTTTGAGGAAAATAAAGAGAAAGTTTCTTGTTATATTAATGGGTTAAAGCCAATCATACAGGAAGAATTGGAACTAGTAAGAATGACCACCATTGAGGATGTTTATCAATTTTCTCTAAAGGAGGAAGAACGATTGAAAAATAGGTTTTAGAACAAACAATGAGGTGGAGGCCATGGAGGAAAGTCCAGTGGATGGTCATATGGAGGTTGAAATGAAGATCAAAAGAAGGGTGAAGGCTCTAGTAGCAGCCAAAACCAGAAAGGAGATAACACCTACCATCCTCATGGTCAGAATAATGGAGACCAAAGAGGAAGAGGAAGATTTGGACGAAGACCGGGAAGAGGCTTACGTGGAACTTGTTTCTAGTGTGGAGAAGAAGGACATAGAGCCTATGAGTGTTCTCAACATCAAGGAAGGAAAAATAGAAGACCCAAGGGTAATGCAATAGTTGCACATGTAGATGAAGATGTCAAGTCTTCACATTATGAAGAAGCAAAAAGATGAGAGGTTCTTATTACCAGAAGAGCCTTGCTAAATGAGGAGAAGGAACCAACTCAAAGGAATAATTTATTTCACACTATATTTGTAAGTGTGAAGGTAAAGTTTGTAATGTTATTATTGATTGAGGTAGTACTGATAACCTTGTTTCAGAAGAAATTGTTAGTAAGTTGCGGTTGGGGAGAAGGAGGCATCCAAACCCATATCGGATTGCTTGGTTGCAGGAGCATAAAGTTCAAGATTGGAAATTACCATGATGAGTTATTGTGTGATGTTATTTCTATGGATGTTTGTCATTTGTTGTTAGGCAATGTTGAGGTGCCAAGTTGACCCACAACATGCAGGTAAGATAAAAGTAAAAATATCTCACCTCTCCTGAAAGAGACAATCAGTAATCAAACTAATCACCTCCCAAGGTCATTGATGTTGGTTCACAATGTTGCTATTTCACGAAGTGGTCAATATGGTTGTAATGTTCAAGAGGCCTATTGGTTTTGAGCTTCTGGATTGTTGCAAGATCAAACATATATCTAAATCTACTTTAAAAAAATAGAAAAAAAAGATAGATCAAGGTTTTCAAACTAAAAAGAATGTTGATTCATTCAACTAATCAGACTTGTTGCCTTCCAAGGAATTCCTAAACTAGAACTGCAAAATAAAATTAACCTATAATTGATACATAGTTTCATTCATTCACAGTGAAAACTTTCACAGTAGATTGTAAATCATCATTCAAACAAAACATAAGATAAAATTTCATTCCATGAAAGCTTTTCAAATCAAATGATTAACCCAAAAATGAATACCATTCTAGAGCATAATATGAAGTAGGTTTAAATTTGGCTACTCCTCCTGTTAATGAAATAGATAAGCAACATTTACAAATCTGGTAAGATCACCAATGTACAGAAACCCATGTCTTTGAATTATCTCCATCTATGCTAAGAAAATATGGAAGATACATCACCTCCTCCTCCTGCAAGAATTGCAAAAAAAATGTCTAACTTACTTAAAAACCCTAACTTGATTTTTCTAACCTTTCTGCCTCTACTCTCCTAATTCACAAAAGATAAATAGCAAGAATCATGTAGGATAGATCAACACAATGAATTCACCAAGAAAAAAATGTCTTTAGCTGTATTGAATCCCCAAAGATAGCAACAATTCGAGCCTTTTGTATTACAATGACTGCCAAGAACAAAATAACTTCTAACTCCTACTCTACTTCTAACCTGTCTAACCAGTCTAACCCTTACAAAAGAGGTGAAACGCCATATTTATAAAAAGCGTCAGATGCATCGGCCCAAATTAGGGTTTGCAAAATAAGTCAGTCCCAAAACAAGTCGGCCCTAGAAGAATTTGAAACAAATTCAAACGTGCTTTAAATGCACAGGCACCAATTAGATCTTCCCAGGACCTCCCTCATAACTTGGACCAAAACACGTGAAGAAGAGGCAAAGTGAAACGATGAGGAAGCATGACTTTCGATGCAACTTTCCATTAACTGCTTCCCCCACGTTGCCCATACCTTGCTCCATTTTGGCCTTCGTCACCAAGAACGTCCTCTACAAGCTATCTGCAAGTGGCATAGGTGAAACCCTAGTTCACCATTTAATAGCATTAATATCATTCTTCAATCACCCCATTGTATTGTCCCAGTCTCTTCTTGTTGGATTGATATTCATTGATGATTGCACTGTAGGTCGCTGCATCATCCAGCTGGTGTCTAGTTACTATATCCCATGATAGCCTTAGTCCTTTGTAGCAGAGTGTTCATATTCATATCTGAAACCTCGAACCAGATTGACATCATCTTTCCCTCAGGAATCCTACTCTTTTTGTCCAACTTCATTTTATTTTTTTTTGCTTCAGAGATGGAGGATCCCTCTGTGTCTCTCTTAGCCTTTCCAACCGCTGCCTTGCTAGAATCAGCCTCCATCCATCAAACACCAATGTGAGAATCCAAATATTAACAACATTTCATCAAAGCGTTTGCTTAAAATCATGATAAAACCATTAAATTAGCCATTAAGCATCAACACTGGATCATCAAAATGAACACAAGAAGCATACAAGATGAAATGGTGACGCCCTAGGCATGAAACCCTAAATTTTAACCATGAATGCACAGGGCTAGCCATGAAATGCCCAAACACATAGGAATTCAAACTCCAAGCAAGACCATAATGTTTTAAAGCACAACAAGATGAACATCTCAACTCAAGAGAATGCAAATGATAAAGCAAAATGGCATGGGTCCAAAAATCAACCAAACTTAGAAACTCGACAGCCAGACGAAAATCCAGAAAAATCTGACCCAGGCAGAATTCCATGAAGGCCAAAAATCTCTGAACTGCAGTGTAAAACAGGCCGAGTCAGACTTTGAGCATAATTTGAGAAAATGGAGGGAAGGAGGAAAAATCAGGAAAATCCAACCAGGGTGGACAATCCCAAACTGGCTCAAAAACCTGAATAGCCACATTGAAACTAGAGTTTGAAAGAAAACTGGGAAAATCCAGACGGACTGAAAAAATCTTGAACCAGGATAAAAACCTGAACTTTGCTCAAAACACAAGATTTTCAATATTCAACTTGCGAAAAAAACTTGGGCAAGCAAGATAAACATATTAAGCACATGTCAAGGTAAAGCAAAACCTCAAAATCGAAGGGGGAAAAACACAAAGAGTGAAAACAAAAGAGGGTTCCATTTTAATCAAATTTAAAATGGGGTGGTTATGTAAAGCATAACAATTGGCAACTTGGCTAGGAAATGGTTTAACCATTTTTTAGGAAACTAAGGGATTCAGTTACCCAGAACTCAGGACTGGTTTATGGACATCACAATTCCAGTTAGGTCAATTTTAGCAAACAAGGTTCAGCTAGAATCTCAAATGTAAATCAACACTGGCTACCCCTGAATCTATGCGTGTGCTTGATGGTGCATCACCCTTTTACAAAGTTTTCCTAATCTTTTGGACAATTATGTGCAGGATTTGAACTACATGAGTTGATTCCCTTTAACTGTTGTGCAATGATATCTTGGGCATTGCTCCACTGCCAGTCAAGCATCCATAACTCTGACAGAGATACCTCTAGTTTTCTCATAGCATTTCTCTACTGCCAGTCAGGCGTCCATAGCCCCGGTAGAGATACTAGAATCACCCATTCAATATTGAGTTTTCTTTTCTTTGATAGTTCTCTCTTTTTTTTTTGAAGTTCCTTCATTCAATTCCTTCTCAATATGTCAGATGTCCAACATCTGTATTGGGTTGAAAACTACCATGGACCTCATAACAACATTCAAAGAATCAGATTTTTCACTCAAATCTTTCCACACCATCATCCTAAGACAAATATACCATTACAAAAGGAGATTTTTCTGATGATTTGTGACAGATTCCATCGTAGTTAGTGAAGATTGCTTACTTTACACCTTGTTCTCAATGACTTTCCACAAATCTCATTGACAATGGACATAAAACAATGAATTTAGAACAAAATCATCCAATTAGAAAACCTGAAAAATATCTAAACCAACTTCTCTCCTAGTAACCCAAGTATACTTTAGATAACAACCCCCTTACTCAATTGAATAAAATGAAGGCCCCCACAAAAAAAAGGAAAGAAAAAATGAATAGAACAACAAACTATTTACATATATACAACCCAACAAAATACCAGACCTTTTACGACCCAAAATAATGTTTGAGAAACTATCCATTGACAGGCAATGGAACGGGTTCTCTTGTTAAACTACTTAGCCAGAAAAAATTTTCTCCTAAGATTTCAAGAATTTGATAGGGACCCAACCATAGCTTATCAAACTTCTGGTGGTCACCCTTCTTTCCATTGAATTTATCCCACAGTAAGACAAGGTTTGATATCCTGAAAGCCTTGACTTTGGTTCTTTTGTCAAACCAACATTTTTCAATAGCCTGGTGCCTAAAGAATTGCTGCAAAGCAGCATCTCTCTGCTCTTCTAATTTCAGCAAGTTAGCTAACCTTACTTAAATCCTATCATCACTAGAGTAAAATTCCTGCATAAATTTTAGGACAGGTATTTGCAAGTGAATAGGGAACACAGGCTCTTGGCCATACACTAGCTTAAATGGTGAAGTCTTCAACACAGCCTTGATCCTAGTCCTATCTGCCCATAATGCAAATCTTAACTGGGTATGCTAGTCTCTAGGATTATTCTCTAACATTTTTTTGATTACTCCTAGGAGATTCTTATTAGTTGATTCTGCAACTCCATTTCCTTGTGGATAATAGTTTGAAGAATACTTTAAAATAATCCTATGATCATAAGCCCATGAAATGAACTCGACATAAGAAAAGGAAGGGCCATTGTCACATACCAGTGCAAAGGGTACTCCAAACTTGGTTGTGATGCATTCAGTGAGGAACTTGATTACTACCTTTGTTGTGCCATTCTTGCAAGGTACAACTTCTATCCATCTCGTGCAGCAATCCGTGGAAGTCAAAATGAATTTATGTCTTGCAGAAGAATTTGGGTTAATTACCCCAATAAAATCAAGTGCCCATTGGGAAAATGGCCTTACCTCATAAATAGGCTGCAATGGCATGGTTGGATGACGCTCTCTTGATGCAGAAGTTTGACATATATGACATGTCCTTACATGTTGGTGGGTATCCTTAAACACACATGGCCAATAATAACTAGATTTGAGGATCTGGTGTGCTAAAGAATCCGCAAAACCATGACCCGTGCCATGTTTCCCATGAAATTCAAAAATTGTGTGCTTAGCTTCTTATTGATCAAGGCATCGTAGATAAACCCCCTCAAAATTATTTTGTATAACAATCCTCCTTTGAGCATATAATGGGAGCTTTTCAGTCTCAATGCTCTCCTCTGAGTTGTATTCATTCCCTCTGGGCACTGATTATTGAGCATGAAATAAATAATATCGGCATACCAAGAGTCATTAGGAAAGGACTGTGTTGTATACTACTGATAAGTAATGTTCTTACCAACATCTGCCATTGCTTTAGATAGGCCTTGACCTCAGACAAGTTTCATAGGGTGAATCTCCATATCGAACTCCTGCAAAATAGCCATCCATTTTCCCCTTCGTTCTCCCAACTCGCTCTGCATAAGTAGAGACTTCACAATAGTATCAGGAACCACAACAATGATCTGACTTCGAAGGATATAATGCCTGAACTTCTTGACAGCTCTAACTAATGCAAAAGTTTGTTTCTCAAGAGGTGGGTACTTGACTTCAGCATTCTTAAACAGAGAGCTCATGAAGGAAATTGGCCTTTCATCCCCCTCCTCTCTTCATTATGTCAGTACTATTGCACATGAGTGTTCAGAAGCAAAAGAATAAATATAAAATTTCTTCAAGTAGTCAGGACTAGTGAGGACTGGTGCCTTTGAAATGGATTGCTTAACCTGAGAAAAAATAGCATTTGCCTCATTACTCCATTCTATTCTAGCATATTTCTTCATCATTTCATTTAAAGGTTTAACAATTTCTGCAAAACCTGTGATAAACTTCCTCACAAAGTTGATCTTTCCGAAGAAAGATCTCATCTCCTTCTTACTTCCTGACATGGTTAACTTTAGAATAGAATCAACTCAGTCTAGATCTATTGATACCCCTCTTTTGGAGATTATATGTCCCAAAAGTTTCCCTTCAGAAACCCCAAACACACACTTTTTAGGATTCAGAGAAACACCATATTGATACATCTTTCAAGAACTTTAGCCAAGTCTACAGCATGGTTTAGTCTATCTTTAGAGAATACTGTCAGGTCATCCATATAAATGATGATGCACTTACCAATCAAATCTTTGGACGCTACATCCATTGCACACTGAAAGGTTGCTCCAACGTTTATCAAACCAAATGGCATCCTCCTGTAAGCAAATGTTCCCCACTTAGTAGTGAAGGTTGTCTTCATAATTAAAGATCACTTGATTGTACCTAGAATAACCATCCAGGAACGACATCATTTGAGACCCATTGACAGTTTGTAAGACTTCATCTAGAGAAGGGAGTGGGTAGTTGTCTTTTTTTGAAGCTCTATTCAGATTCCTGAAATCTGCACATAGCCTGATCTCCCCATTATTTTTATGAACTGGAACCAAGTTAGCCACCTATGTTGAATGTCGTACAAGGAAGATTATTCTTGCGAAAAGCAATTTCTAAACTTCCTTAAAGATCAGTGGTTCAATCAGGGCGTTGACAGGATGTTGTTTATGCTGAAATGGTCTAGCTTCAGGCTTCAAAGGAATAGTATGAGTTATTATAGAAGTATCAAATGTTTTTAGATCTTCATACCCCCAAGCGATTGCATCAATATCTTTCTTCAGTGCCCTCAATATATCTTCTCTGATTGCTTTAGGGCAGGTTTTCCCTATGTAAACATTCCTTTCAGGGCCAGAGTTAGCTAAGTTAATAGTTTCATATTCACCTCCCTTATCTTTGGTTGATACCTTTTCCTGAGCCTTTGGATTTGAATCAAAAATTCTTTTTAAGGCCACCATTCCCTTGGGAATGCTATTACTTTTTAAATTGAGGACACCTTTTGTATCACAATCTTTGGGGTTCCAGTCTCCTTGATCTCTGTCAGACTCATTGATGATCTATCATTCAAAAACATCTGAGCTTGCTAGAAAAGCAAGGATATGTTGATCATCATCGAAGACTTGAAAGTTCCTGACATTATCAAGGACAGCTAGGGTGGATATCAATTCTACTGAGGATCTCTTGAGCTTGGAGCCTTGCATGGGCTCCAGGGTACTTGCGGCAACAAATAATGAATCAACTATTTGATTCTCCTCTCTAGGGATTAAACTAATCCCAAAAGCATCAAAGTCTTCAATCAGGTTCCACACCCGATTTCTATAAGCCGCCAGCCTTTTATTGTGACATGTGTACTGGCTGCGTACTTGCTTTATTTTGGGCTGGTTAACTCAATTCCAGCACCAAACCCTGTTTTAGATTTGGATCCATCAAACGTGAGGGTCCATAGCTGATTTTGAGCTGGGGTTGATCTCTTTGAGCTTGTTGTGGGTGCTTGGATAAGATGAACCATAGGTGGGGCCACTTGATCTTTTGCATCAAACATTGGGAATGGGTGTCCAATAGGTTCATCAAGTGCAATATCCAATTTTCGCTTATATATATCATGCAATCCTAGGATATCTTTCTGATAGTTATCTGTATCTTTGATTAACCCCTTGGGTTTTGGTATACTTGTGAGTGTAGGGGTATCAAACAAACCCCAGGATTGTTCAACATAACTATGTTGGTCCAGTATTATGACTGGGGTAAGTTCAGTTTGAGGAGGGACTTCCTCTGAAGGTATATTATCCCTGGTTAACATTATTGCATTTTTGGCTTCAAATGAGAAGTGATCTAAAACAGTCTCAAGGTGACTTGGGCTAGTTTTCTTTAGTTTGGAAAACATGAAATTTAGAACACTGATGCAGGGTTGGCAGGTCAATTTTGAATGATTTTGGTAGTGCACCCTGCACCAATTTGGGAGTAGAAAACTCCACAAATCGATATCTTCCCCTAAAACCAGCTGATCTTTTTGCAACTTCCTAATCAATACCTACTAGTTTACACTAATCATGGGATCAAGGAATTTTTGTATTGATAAATCATTAGAATCAAGAACCAAAAGAGTTAGAATTTACTCTCTTTCATAAACCTCTATCTTAGTTTCAAAATAAGCTACCTCTTTGGAACAGTCATACTCAGTGATGATATGTTTGAGGCGAGGTTCATTCTCAATCCTAATCTGCGTAGGTATTTTCCTCCATGGTAGCCACATATGTGACAAGTCGAGGGAGAGATACCCCCCTATACTCTTCATTAGATCTCTGCTCAAAAGCATACCATAAGTCTCATGAATGTATGCTACCTGAATATCCATATTGGTTTGAATCCTAGGGTCAGACCCTACTTGTACATGCATATTTCTCAATTATCCAACTACATTAACCTCTGTTTTATCAAGTTGGATGACCTTCTTATTTGTTTGAACAAGATTCAATCCCAATTTCTTTCATATAGAAAATGACATAACATTTCTAGAAGCCCCTGAATCTAGCAAAAAATTGTGCAGATTCTTCCCATAGATTCTCAAACTTAAAAGAAATGGCAGGGTCCCTACCTTGTTTTTGAACAGAGCTGTGTTCATGTCCGCAGTGGGTGCCACCTTGGTTTTCCATTTTGATTTATCAACTTCTTCCAAAGCTTTCAACACTATATCTCATTGGGAAGGGCACCATTTTAGGATGTCAACGTATGATAAAGAGGTTTTCTGTTTCTGCATCTCAGAAACAATAACAAATTTTGTGCTATAACTTGCATTATATTTGAAAACACCAGATGAATTACCTTTGCTAGGGGAGTCAGGCGGACCCTTCGGTGGAGGAGGGTTGTTATCAGCACTCAGATTCAGAAGCACCATGTGGTTAGGTGGTGCTGATGTAGTGAACGGACCCTTATTCTAGTTTCTTAGGAAGTGTCCTCCCTTTTTCTGAAAAGCTTGGGCATCATACACATCTTCCTCTGGTTCATTCTCATTCTTCATTAGGAATGAAGGTTCTTCTTCAAAGAGGTCATAAGCCATTGTTGTATCCACTGAGCCACCTCCTTTATTTGAATTCCCTTGGAACGTTTGGGCATTTTCCTGTGCCATTTTCACAACCTTCTCCATTTCAAGACAATTCACCTTGGAATGAGTTGCAATATCATGCAGCTTGCACTAGTTAGTCATAAAATTGAGGTCAGCCACATTTGCAGTATGTGGCCAATCCTCATTAGCTTGATAATTGTGAGAAACCCCACCATTATTTGGTCTTGTGTTCCATTGTCTATTGTTATTAGGCCTTTGGTTATATCCTCTATTTTGATTTTGATATCCTTGGTTAGGGAAGTTTTGGCCCTGATAATTCCTCTGGTTGTGATTTTGTTTTGATAATTACCTTGATTATTATTATTCTGATTAGGGTAATTACCTTGATTAGCATAATTACCTTGGTTCTGAGAGGGGTTAAGTTTAAGCTGAGCCATGTCATTTGTGACTTGAGATAAAGTTTTCTTTAGGGTCTCCACCTCATTTGTGAGTTGAACTGTCCTTTCACTCTCAACATTATTAGTAATAGGTGGCTGACCAACAAGATTTGGTATTCTAGCTTGATTATGATGACCATGTGGACTGTGATGAGCCTGTGATTTTTGAGAGAAGTCAGGAGCTCCATTGGCAAAGAATGGCACATGAGATTGAGTCTGCAACTCAGACATAGGTCCATAATGGGATGGAGACATTCCTGGGATAGTATTGAATAAAGGGGTTGGGTTAGGCATCTGATACCCCATAGAAGGAAAACCTCCTCCCAAGTTCCCTTGTTGAGAGCTAGTTTGTTGTTGCAGCTTGATGGCTAGATGATAAACTTTAGACATAGAATAAATATCTACCGGTTGATAAGTCCTTTGTAGGAACAAGCTAAGCAAAGGGTCTATAACTGAAAATATGCCTGAATGGCACTATTCTCAGCAACTAGATAGGGGTCCTACAATCTCCTATACATTCATTGAAAACTTGTATTAAACAAGGGTAGTGACTCACATGGATCCTTCCTAATCATAGCAAATTGATGGAACAAAATGGTTGGATCCACATAAACTCTGAACTGATTGATGAAAGCATTTTCCAGGTCTGTCCAACTCAGAATAGAACCTTGTGGAAGATTTAGGTACCAGTTGTATGCCATATCCCCTAAGGAATAAGGGAACAACCTACAAACCACATCATGGTGAGCTATCTGGGCTTTGGTACAAGCATCCTTAAAAGCTCATATGTGCTCCTCAGCACTCCTTGATTGGCCATGAATGTATTTGGGATAGAATCTCTCAGGATTCTTAGGCATATCATGAAAGCCTCCAGGAATAGTCTCCAATGGAGAGGGATTATTCACAAAAAAATGCCATTAGTGTCGGTGGTGGAGGTTGACACAGCTGTTGGATGGGCTGAACCAGCTGTAATGGCAATTGAGGTGGATATGGTGGTGGATTCACGAGTATCAACTGAGGTATTGGTGAAAAGCATGGTGGAGTGAGTGGAGCTGAAAAGGGTGGTAGAATGGTTGCCCTGTGAATCTTGTGTCTCGTTGGGGTCTCGAGTTCTATCAAAGGTGGTGGGTTTCCAGTTGATCAAAGAACTCTATGGGACCTCTCTGGTGAGAAAGACCCAATGTTATCTAGTTTTCTCTTTTGAACCTCCTTCTAGTGCCAGTTCTTGTTGAGGTGCCAAGTTGACCCACAACATGTAGGTAAGATAAAAGTAAAAATCAAACTAATCACCTCCCAAGGTCTTTGATGTTGGTTCACAATGTTGTTGTTTCACAAAGTGGTCAATATGGTTGTAATGTTCAAGGGGCTTGTTGGTTTTGAGCTTCTGGATTGTTGCAAGATCAAACATCTATCTTAACCTACTTTAACCAGGGGTTTTAAAGAAATAGAAAAAAAAGATAGACCAAGGTTTTCAAACTGAAAAGAATGTTGATTCATTCTACTAATCAGACTTGTTGCCTTCTAAGGAATTCCTAAACTAGAGTTGCAAAATAAAATTAACCTGTAATTGATACAAAGTTTCATTCATTCACAGTGCAAAATTTAACAGTAGATTGCAAGTCATCATTCAAACAAAACATAAGATAAAATTTCATTCCATGAAAGCTTTTCAAATCAAATGATTAACCCAAAAATGAATACCATTCTAGAGCATAATATGAAGTAGGTTTAAATTTGGCTGCTCCTACTGTTAATGAAATAGATAAGCAACATTTAAAAATATGGCAAGATCACCAGTATACAGAAACCCATGTCTTCGAATTATCTCCATCTATGCTAAGAAAATCTAGAAGATACATCACCTCCTCCTCCTGCAAGAACTGCAAAAAAAAAATCTAACTTAAAAACCATAACTTTATTTTTCTAACCTTTCTGCCTCTACTCTTCTAATTCACAAAAGATTAATAGCAAGAATCATGCAGGATAGATCAACACAACAAATTCACCAAGAACACAATGTCTTCAGCTGTATTGAATCCCCAAAGATAGCAACAATTTGATTCTTTTGCATTATAGCAACTACTCAGAATAAAATAACTTATAACTCCTACTATACTTCTAACATGTCTTCCAGTCTAACCCTTACAAAAGAGGCGAAACGCCATATTTATAAAACATGTCAGATATGTCGGCCTAGTTTAGGGTTTGCAAAATAAGTCGGTCCTAGAACAAGTTGGCCCTAGAAGAATTTGAAAAAAAGTCAAACATGCTTTAAATTCATAGGAATAAATTAGATCAGACCAGGACCTCCCTCATAACTCAGACCAAAACACATGAAGAAGAGGCAAAGCGAAACGATGAGGAAGCATGACTTTCGATGCAACTTTGCATTAACTACTTCCCCCACGTCGCCCATACCTTGCTCCATTTTGGCCTTTGTCACCAAGAACGTCCTCTACAAGCTATCTACAAGTGGCATAGGTGAAACCCTAGTTCACCATTTAATAGCATTCATATCATTCTTCAGTCACCCCATCATATTGTCCCAGTCTCTTCTTGTTGGATTGATATTCATTGATGATTGCACTATAGGTCACTGCATCATCCAGCTAGTGTCCACTTACTATATCCCATGATAGCCTTCATTCTTTGTAGCAGGGTGTTCATATTCGTATCTGAAACCTCAAACCAGACTGACGTCATCTTGCCCTCAGGAATCCTACTCCTTTCGTCCAACTTCATTTTTTTTTTGCTTCAGAGATGGAGGATCCCTCTATGTCTCTCTTAGCCTTTCCAGTCGCTTCCTTGATAGAATTAGCTTGCATCCATCAAACACCAATGTGAGAATCCAAATATTGACAACATTCCATCAAAGCGTTAGCTTAAAATCATGATAGAACCATTAAATTCGCCATTAAGCATCAACACTGGATCGTCAAAATGAACACAAGCAACATACAACAATGAAATTCATCAAGCTAAAGCAAGATATTTTTAAGCATTCATCATTAGATTTATCAATTTTATCCAATTTATTAAATTCCACAAAGCATAGTAGAGAATTTGAAAAAATCTAGCCGGACTAGAATTTTGCAGATGATTCAGAACTCTGAACTTCAGAAAACTGAAGGAAACTGGGAAAATTCAGCCAGAAAGGAAAGTCCCGAAACATGCATAAGTTTTACCAATAGATCATTCGAATGAAGAATGAATGCATATAGCATTGTGAAATTAATCAAAAAAAGCATGGAATATCAAGCATTCATCTCCTAAATCATTCCTGTGTCAACAATTTCAAGTCACTCGAAGCTTGGCAGAAAATCTAGAAAAATCTGGCTTGACCAGAATTCCACGGATGACCCAAAACTCTGAACACCAGCACATTTATTGGAAACTGAAGGAAACTGGGAAAATATGACCAGGACGGACAATCCTGAGGTTGACAGAAAACTCAAAAATTGACAATCCAACACGAATCCACCCAAATTGGTCAAAGGTCACAAATTTGAGGACCCCAAGCATGAAAATATTTCAACAGGAGCCTCCTACAGATCTTCTTTGAATCCTAGGCTCAATCAAAAGCAGATCAAGATGAAATGGCGATGCCCTAGACATGAAACCCTAGATTTTAACCATGAACGCACAGGGAAAGCCATGAAATACCCAAACACATAGGAATTTGAACTCCAAGTAAGACCATAACATTTTAAAGCACAACAAGATGAACATCTCAACTCAAGAGAACACAAATGATAAAGAAAAATGGCATAAAGCTCCAAAAATTGACCAAAATCAGAAACTCGACGGCCAAACGGAAATCTAGAAAAATCTGACCCAGGCAGAATTCTGCGAAGGCCAAAAATCTCTAAACTGCAGTGTAAAACAGGTCAAGCCAGACTTCAAGTGCAATCCGGGAAAACAAAGGGAAGGAGGAAAAACTAGAAAAAATTGACCGGGGTGGACAATCCCGAACTAGCTCAAAAACCCGAACAACCGCATTGAAACTAGAGTTTGAAAGAAAATTGGGAAAATCCAAACGGACCAGAAAATCCCAGACCAGGGTAAAAACCTAAAATTTTCCCAAAACATAAGATTTTCAATATTCAACTAGGGAAAAATACTTGGGAAAGCAAGTAAACATATTAAGCACATGCCAAGGCAAAGCAAAACCTCAAAATCGAAGGGGGAAAAACACAAAGAGCGAAAGAAAAAGATGGCCCCATTTTAATCAAATTTAAAATGGGGTGGTTATGCAAGGCATAACAGGCAGACCGTGGCAGTTTGATCGATGAGCAGTACATGATGGACATGCCAACACCTATTCTTTGACAAAGGATGTTGTTTGTCATAAGTTCAACCCCTTGAAAGAGGCAGAGGAAAAGGTATGTAGTAATACAAGAATTTTTTTGGTCAATAGAAGAAAGTTCCTAGAAGGTATGAGTCATGAGCATATGTGTTTTGCATTGATCCCTAGAATTGATAAAGAAGATAATATTGAGGTACCTGTAGAGGTTTCAGAGTTGTTGAATGAATTTCAAGCTATTATTTTTGATAATGTACCTAAAGGTTTGCCTCCAGTGAGAAAGAATAGTCATTAGATGGACTTGATTCTTGGAGCCAGTTTGCTAAATAATGCAGCTCATCATATGACTCCAACAAAGAGTGAAGAGTTGAACATACAAGTGCAAGAGTTGTTGCAGAAGGGATTGATCAGAGAGAGTTTGAGTCCATGTGTAGTAACTATAGTACTAGCACCAAATAAGGATGGGTAATAGTGGATGTGTACAGATTTTAGAGCCATCAATAAGATCACCATCAAGTATAGATTTCCATTGTTGAGAATGGATGACATTATGGATTGTTTGAGTGGAGTTGAGTACTTCACAAAGATAGATTTGAAGAGAGGATATCACCAGATCCAGATTAGAGAAGGATATGAATGGAAGAAAACCTTTAAAACCAAGGAGGGCTTGTATGAACGGTTAGTCATGCCTTTTGGGCTAACCAATGCATCGAGTACATTTATGTGGCTTATGAATGAGGTATTGAAAGAGTTTTTGGGAAAATTTGTTATTGTTTATTTGGATGATATTTTAATCTTTAGTAAGACATGGAGGAGCACTTGATGCATATTCAATTTTTTTTTTAGAAGCTAAGGGAGGAGAAGTTGTTGATTAATTTGAAGAAATGTAGTTTTGTGAAGAGAGAGTTGGTGTATTTGGGATTTGTTGTCTCAATAGAGGGTCTTAAAATGGATCTAAAGAAGGTGAAAGCTATCATTGAATGGCCTACCCCCACAAATGTTACAAAGGTAGGATCATTTTATGGTCTAGCTAGTTTTTACAGAAAGTTTATTAATAATTTAAGTAGTATTTGTGCACCTCTAACTAAAGCGATGAGAGGGGATAAATTTTTTTTTAAGTGGACTACAGGAACAACCAAAGGTTTTGATCTTTTGAAGAAGAAAGTTACAGAGCAACCTGTTTTGGCACTTCCATATTTCAATAAGGTCTTTCAGGTAGATTGTGATGCTAGTGGCACTTCCATAGGAGCTATTTTGAGTCAAGAAGGTAAGCCTATTGCCTATTTTAGTGAGAAGTTAAATGATGTAAAGAAGAAATATTTCATCTATCATCAAGATTTTTATGCTATAGTTCAGGCTTTGAAGAAATGGAGACACTATTTGTTGCCAAAATATATTTTTTTATATATTGATCACCAGGATTTGTAGTACCTCAATAGTCAAGGAAAGTTGAATCAAAGGCACTTAAAATGGGTTGATTTTTTGCAAAGTTATACCTTTGTTTTGAAGCACAGGAGTGGGAGGTCAAACATAGTTGTAGATGCCTTGAGTATAAGGCAAAATTTGTTGATGGAAATGAATATAGAGGTTGTTGGGTTCAATGAACTCAAGAGTTTGTATTCAGAAGATCCAAAATTTGTAGAAGCTTAGAAGGCTTGTTTGGAACCTGTTATATTAGATAGGATGAGATGGTTGGATTTCTTAATCCAAGATGGGATGTTGTTTAGAGGAAGCCAATTGTGCATTCCAAGGAGTTCTATGAGAGAGAATCTAATCAAGGAGAAGCATAGTGGAGGATTGGCTGGACATTTTGGTCAGGATAAGACCATTGCTCTTGCCAGTGAGAATTATTATTGGCCATAGTTACAACAAGATGCGAAGAAGTTTGTAAAAAGTTGTAGAGTATGTCAGATGGTGAAAGGAACAAGTTAGAATATTGGATTGTATCAACCATTACCTGTACTTGAGAGGTCATGGGAGGATATTAGCATGGATTTTTTTCTTGCTTGCCAAGGACACAAAGAGGGCATGATTCCACATTTGTGGTGGTAGATAGATTTTCAAAGATGGTACATTTCATTCTGTATCATAAGACCAATGATGTTGTTCATGTTGCAGAGTTGTTTTTCAAAGAGGTGGTGAGACTACATGGTCTACCAAAGAGTATAGTTTCAGATAGAGATACAAAATTTGTTGGTTATTTCCGGAGGACTTTATGGAAGAAGTTGAAGAAAGATTTGAAGTTTAGTTCTACACATCATCCACAAACTGATGGACAAAAACAGGTGGTGAATAAGAGTTTGGGTACCCTGCTAAGATGCTTAGTAGGAGATTTGATTATACCATAGGTGAAATTTTCTTATAATAATTATATCAACAAGAGCACTGGTAAATCACCATTCTAAATTATGTATGGAAGTAGTCCGAGAATTGCTTCTGAACTGAGAAAGATGGATAAGGGGGAGAAGAGTAGTGCGGAGGCTGAAGATTTTGCTGAGCACCTAAAGAATTTGCATGAAAAGGTGAAAAAACATATCAATAAGATGAACTCACAATACAAGGCTCAGGCAGATCAAAAAAGGAGGTATAAGGAGTTCTAGGTAGGAGATGAAGTCATGGTTCATTTGTTAAAGGAAAGGTTCCCAGTTGGTACATACAACAAGTTAAAGATGAAGAAGTTTGGACCATGTAAGATCCTAAAGAAGCATGATTCAGGAAATGCTTATGAGGTAGAGTTTCCTAGTGGAATAAAAATTTCTCCCGTGTTCAACATTGCTGATTTGACAAAGTATCATGAAGGTGATATAGAGGAGGAGCCGATAAAAGAACTGTAGACACGTAAAATATATTGATTGACATTGTGTATTCGATCCTGACTTACTAACATTGTTTCTTCCTAAATCATTCCTCGGTCTAACCATTTAATCAAATCCTTCTTATCTGATTAAAATAATCAATATTCCTCTCTTAATTAAATAAATCATTTTATCTAATTAAGTCAATCTCTTTTGTTAATTAAATCAATTCATCTGATCTAATTATCCCTATTAAATCTCTAAAGTCCGTCCATTAAATTAAATAAATTAAAACCTTATTTGATTTAATCTAACACCATCCCTTTTAATTAAATAAATCAAAATCCTTATTTAATTAATCTCTTGTCATATTCATCTCTTTTTTTATTTAAAATAAATCCATAAATTTGAATCAAATAGGTCACATAATCGAATCTCTCCCATTAAATTAATTAACCCTTGATTAATTTAATCTCATCTCATGTCCCATCCTCTAGATAATGCAAGTTGCACATGAAAATAGATTTAATTCATTTATTAAATCTCTATTTACCTCACAAGGCATCTTTTGGAATATTCTCTCAATTTGAATTCAAAAATTCCAAGTCAATATGTACATCCAACAAGGCAATAAATTTATCTTACATGTCCTTTGCCTTGAGCCAAGTGGCATTTATTGCATTTTCCCTTCCCTCTTGCATGTCATTTCAACAAATTTGAAATTCAAAATTATGCATTTATTGGCACAAACCCTAAATCTTGCACATCCTTCATCCATTCATAGCTTGACAAGTGGCATCATATCATTGGATGAATGTTAGTCCCACATTGCCCAAATTTGGGCATTCATCCATCTTGAAATTCTATAAATAAAGAGATCATATCCTCATTTCATCATCCACAATCTAGGAAAAGTTACCATGCTCAAATATCTCTTGAATTTCATCTATTATCATTGAGTCATAGCTAGGTTTTTACAGATTTTGGCTTGGAGTTCTCATTCATCACCAACAAAGTGGATCAACAATCTTCAACACATCAATCTTGCATCATAGGAATTGGGAAAGGGCCAATTTTCACATCAAATTGGCACCAATTCCCCCATGGGATCATGAGTTTGCACATCTAATTAGGATTTCATCTTTGTTTTATCATTTTCATTGTGTTCTTTGTTATTTTCTTTCTTAGTTTGAAGTTGTAAATGGATTTCATGGGGAATCCTTGTTTTGGCTTGCAATCACTTGTTTAACTTGTTTATTCTTGTTGTTTTGTAGGTACCAAGGTTGGGGTTCACACAAGAACAGTGGAAAATTACAACACCTACTTCAGAGAAGGAAGAGATAGAAGAAATCTTGGATAGCCATGTGGGTGGAAGCACAAGAAACTGACAATATGCAGAGTACTTAGTGAAATGGAGAGGAAGGAATGCTGAAGATTCATCATGGTTATCTGAGGTTGAGGTTAACCGTCTCGGTTTCCCCCTAACTCCTGAGAAGTGGCAGGGTCACTTTTCAAATTACCTTGGGTGTCTGATGCAAGAGCATCCAGTGGTGTAGGGAAATCTTGCATCACGCAAAAAAAATGTTTTCTTTATTTTATTTAGTTGTTTTGAGTTCCATGATGGCACTTAGGGATATAAGACTGTCATGCATCAAAAATAGCGAAAATAAGACACACACTATTTTTAGTAAGTCGGCCTAAACAGGTTCGTATGGACGTGAAAATTTACCCCAAGGAGTAGAATTGAAAAAAATTTCCGGTCACAAAAGAATCACCTCAATACCTTGCATGGTTAGGGAGAAATTAAAGTTTCCATCCCAAGAAATTTCTCCAATGCAGCTTCAAATTCAGATATAAAACTTTAGAGGCCCTGAAATAGCTCAACAAGTGGTCGAACTGACCTATGGTCAATTCACACATTGTAGAGCTCGTCGAGAGCTTTCCAATGATATGCAATAATAGAAAATCAGACACTCTGATCAAAAGTTATGGCCCCATGAAGTTGGTCCTCTAAAAAGTGAATTTCATAAAATTTTCTTCCTATGCTAGAAATCAAACGACGAGACTTTTGGTGCCAAAACAAAAAGGGGAAATTTGGAATTTCTAGAACATTCTAGGGTGGTTATTGTTATCTCCTAAAATTGCACCCTGTTGAACCTAATGTGCAACACCTCAGTGTAACATGGGAAGACCTCTAAAGCTGTGGGTCACTTGTAGATAGAGGTCAACCTCCGGAGAAGGCTAGCTTCCTTTGGTATCTCCTAAACTACTGATTTTGAAAGGAAAAGGGAGAAAGAGTGCATGAAAATAAAACTAAAAACTATGGTGATACACCCAAATGACAAGAACAATGAGACACTCAAGCTACACTTGAATACTAATGATGGATATAGGACTGCACAACAAGTTTATGTAGATTATGCATAAGTATTTCACAAACAGGTTTGACATGTACACACTTTCAAGAAGGAAAAGCAGATTTTCACAAATTAAAAGGCTCATGTGCAATTAAGTAAACACAGTTTGTAACCTACATAATACTACTTTTGCAAAGAAAGGCATGCTAACATGAGACAAAGCTATAAGGAAAAGAAAGATTTCACAAAGTAGCTTGATCAATCACCTGAAAATGCACAATATTTTGCAAGAACCAGAAGGCAAATTGAACCATCAATGGTAACCAAGGTAAATTTTATATATCATGCTCCAAAATGAGTTACAAAAGTTTGCTAATCTAAGAGAGGACTGCAAAAGTCACAGACTTTTGAAAAGCATCAGGAGAACTCCTTTACAAAGAGGCAAAAATGCCTTATATACAAAAAGAGCGTTGGCCCCTGCCTTAGGCTTTACAAAATGAGTCTGTTCCTGGACACGTCGGCCCTAGAAGCACTTTGGAATGAAGTTAATGAAGCATTAAATGTGCATACCCTGTTTGCATCGATGAAAGCTCACTCCTAGGCATGGCCTTCAGGTCTTTTACGATGATCACATTAACTCCAAGCCTTTGTGTCCAACCCTGAGAGCTCGTCAGAGCCGCTTTCAATGCTCTGCGACATGGTCATTAATGTTGACCCACCTTTACTAGCCAACGTCCCAGCTGTTATCATGACTCGCGGCCTCTTCCCCTTCGGCTCTCCTCTTGCGCTAGATCTTTCCACAAGTTGACCTCCTTCGAAAAATCGCATTAGATTTACCATGTCAGACTCAAACGTCATTGCCCTACCGAGGTGATCCATGTCGTGCACATTTTGTTGATCTTTCTTTACAGGGGAAGTCAATCAGTCAAACTGCCCATGATTTTCCCTAGCGCATTCTGATTGGTTGAACTCGTGCCATGTAGATTTCTAGGTGGTCAAAGGTCGCTTCCTTAGAATTGCATGTCAGTGAGACACTAACTGTGTCTCCCCGATGCGCTTATGCCCTTCAACAGTTATCAACATAGCTTAGGACTATCGGTGAGACTTGATTGCGAGCTCCTCCACTCTCCCCAAGCTCCCTTCATTTCAGCAAGACCCTATCAGGTCGGCTAGACATCATCGCGAGCTCTTCAATGTTTCCCGAGCTTAGACACCTTGGCGGAGTCAGAGCCGGGATGAGAACCAAAAAGGGACCGGAGTTGGAATGGGGAAAAGACCAAAGAGTTGGCGGAGCCAGAACCGGAACTAAATTTGGACCTGAAACTTTTCTGAAGTTTCAAGTTTAGATTTTGTTTCGATCCCACCCCCGGCAACATACAAGGCACAAAGGAAGAAAGAAAAACATAGAGGAACAAAGAGGAGGAGACATCCCTCGATCACAGGCCACGAAGAAAAGAAGAGAAGAACGGGTGGAACCAAGGCTGGGGCCAGTGAAAAAATAGGTACTGGAACTTTGGAAAATTTCCATCGCTCGATTTCGATCCATGCCCCGGGTCTGACAAAACAAAGAAAACGCCCAAACCAAAAAGAAAGCAAGGCGGGATCGGAACCAAAACTGACCTCGGGTAAAACATAGCAGGGGCGGAGGCGGAAACAAATCCAAACTTGAAACTTTCATCAAGTTTCAAGTTCTGATTCCATCCCGACCCCGCCTCCAACACCATACAAAGATGACGAAAAAGGATGAAAAAGGAAGAAAAAGAAGGGGAGAAAAACATCCCGTGACCAAACGATCAAAACAAAAAGCAAAACGAGCAAGACCTGCAGAATCGGGATTGAAACCGGAACAGAAATAGGAACTAGAACTTTTGGAAAAGTTCCAAGTTCGGTTTCAGTTCTGACCTCGGGTCTGCCAAAACACAACAAAAACGGGGAAAAAAGAAGAAAGAAACAAAGGAAAAAAAACCACCCCATGGTCAAACACAAGGTCAAAGAAGAAAACAAAACGCACCTAAGTGTGGAACCAGAATGAAAACGGAAACTGGAACTTTTGGAAAGTTCCAATGTTTGGTTGTCGGTCAGACTCTGCCTTTGACAGAACAAAAAGAAAAAGGGCCCAAGGAAAACAAAACGGAAAGGGGGAAAACAAGGCAAAAACATAAGATGAAAACCCACCCAAAAATGAATACCTGCATGCTGGGCTCAACCCTTGTGGGAGCCACATTTAATCCACATGTCGGATTTGAAAACATAACTCCTCCCCCCGCAGCTACACAAGAAGCAAACAAGTTAGAAAAAGGTAACCTGGATGAAATTGTTCCTCTAGCTAGCCTTCATGAACACTCAAAAACATAGGTTACCCTGCCTGATTGAGCCCGTCAGTGAAAATTGGGTAACAGTTATTGGGGAAAATAAAAAAGGGTTAAGTGGGGGTTGTAGAAGGTGGCCCTGATAGTACAGATTGTGGTTCCGAATATTAGTTTTTCTTTTTCAGAGTTGATTTTGTTGTAATGAATCAAGCCCATGAGGTTGTAGCATCTAAGTTTTGAATCCATAATTTCATTTTCTGAAAATAATTGAAAGTAAGTCATTTTTCTATCTCACATCTTCTGTGTTCGTATTTGTTGTTGTGATTTCTCTGGGTTTTAGGCAGTGTGGCCCTCATCAGTCTTATACCTAGTAATTTATCTTATTAGGGACTTAGGGGACTTATTCACATGCTAAGTTTAATTAGGTTATAAGATTCCTTCTAGAAGTCAGTTGGCATGTCTAGAGCTTATCTTTCTACCATTTAATGTTTGATTCCTATGTTAGTTATCTCATGTCATAGGATTAAGACACATGTCACAATCATGTTTAATCATATTCCTCACCTTGCCTATATAAACAAGGTAATTGTACTCATTTGTTGTTGGAATCAAGGAACATTGAGAGGGGGGGTGAATCATTGTTCTACAATTTTTAACTTTATTAATATGATCTTTAAAGTACTTATAACATTCAACCAAAAGAAAGATGCATGAACAACAAACAACCACAACACCATAACACAAGGATTTTTTATGTGGAAACCCTGTTAGGGGAAAAACCATGGTGGAGGTCAATCCACAATATGATCTGAGTATACTCAAAAGGTGTTTACAAAAGGGGAATGCACATGCATTCAAGCACACTGCCTACAACTCACTGCTCAAATACAAAAGAAGACTCACTGTATTACAAAAGTATTTGGATTACATCTAGAAGATTTGACCTGAAAAAAATAGCATCTGCTAATGTTTAATTACAATTCCAGTTAATCTCATTAATGACTTTCTTGACCTTCTGTCTAATTCTGCTCTTCTACTCTATCTGCTTTAATTTGCATCACAAATCCTTTTACGTACAAGTGAAATTGTGCATAATCGCTCTACAATCTCTTTTATTTTTGCATCACACATCAACACACTTTGTACACACACCAAAATAATATAATTGATCGCTTATATATATCTGCAACTAAGGATTTAATTAACCACATATTGGATTCAATAAAACATAAAATATTTGCAAACCATTGGCTCAATCCACAAATAATTTTCAATGTGCACTAACCAAAGTCGGCCACAACATAGTGAGGACCCAAATCAATATGCTCAAACATAAAAACACTTAAAAAATTACTCCTCAAAGATCCACAACACACTACATTCACTTACTCGGCCTTTTGCACTGATAAACAAAAAATTAATCATCCAAATCTTCTAACTTGCACAACAATCGATATAAGGCTCTATGAATCAAGGAAAACATATATCATACATCTAGCAACCTTCCTTGAGATCCACAACTCAAAATGATAACAAAAAATTGCATATGAATTGATGAACACAATTCTGTCTGGTGCTATATTCTAGCTTGATAGTTAATCACTTCGCTTCAATCTGACTTGCAGTATGAGATTTTTTTTTTGATGTGCAGACCAAATCACTGACTAGGGTTTCCATCAATGACAACACTAGATGACTTGTGCAGTATCTCTTGCCAACAAAATCCCCTTTGGCATTGATGGAAACACTTAGTGAAAAATGACTAAGTGTTGGATTAGTACCAACATGAATACACTTCCAACCTACACACTTAGTGAAAAATGACTAAGTGTTGGATTAGTACCAACATGAATACACTTCCAACCTACAAAATTTCAAAACATAACTCCCCCTGAGATGATTAAGGCATTTTTCACTGTCCCACTCTCCGCCTTTGACATTAATGGAAAAGGCAGGAATCTGCATACCAAAAATCAAACAAAAAATACTATGAATAAACTGCATATGTACAAACTTGCTTCTACAACTTACATAAACTTGAATATATCTGCAAAATTATTCTTCAACCAGCTCAAGCTAGTGTCCCAACTCTTTTTGAGACTCTCTAAGATAGTCGTATGACCACATAATAGATAAGATTGCATCTTTGTTGACTCAAGGTTTGTCGGATCACTGACTGCCATAGCATCTTGTGCTTCCTTCAATGCACTAAGCATTGTCTCCATCTTAGGACCAATCAATCCTCTGAGCTTACAAACTCTTTCAAAAAAATTTCCTTCTTCATGCTTCAAAATTTTAATCTTGTCAAGTAGGGATATGACTTGACCTTCTTGCTTTACAACAAAAATGGTTAGAGGATCAACTACTTGAGAGATATCTACTAACAGTTTCTGATACTCCTTCAGTTTCTTTTCAATTTCCTCAGTGAACTTAGACAAAGATAAGCATGACTTATAAATGTTTCCACCTTTAGAAAAAGCTCTTTGAATATTCTTTACACAGGTAGCTAACAAAGATTTATAATTAGCAATCATTCCCTTCAACCTACAAAACCTATTAGCACTCTTTTGAACCTTATCCATAACTAACTTCTCAAGTTACTCAAAGTGAGTACTTACACAATTAACAATTTTCTTCAATTGTCCAGATGGAGAATCAGATGATTCCTTGACATATGAATGAATAATCTTCTCCAGAATACCAAATCCAATATTTAACAGCTCACTATCTTCAATATGAGATTTCATAATCTCTTCCCTTGCCTTGGCCTGAGCAAATGATGCAACTTTCAATTTCAATGGGAGATAAAATAGCCAAGTTGATAGGACCTTTAATCAGATCATAATCAAACTCCTTTTTCTCTTCCAAAAACTCCTTCACTACCTTTGTAGTGTCTCTTGCTTCCACATGAACTTCTTTTGCCTCAACCTTCTTTTCTTCAATCACTGATTCTCCCTGGGCTTTAGGAATCTCAATTTCTTCAACCAACACAACTTTAGGAGCTTCAGTCTCCATAGGAATTTTAGCATCATGTATATCTAGAGGATTTAGAGTATCCTCAAATGTATCTTCTTCATTTACCAAACTAGATGGAGCAACTTCAACATGCACTTCTTTAGAAATAACATTGTATTTGTTCTTCAACATAATTTCCTTAAGAATTTTCTCAGTATCCTTTGCAACTTCTTCAGTCTGGCCAATCATCAGCTTGTCCACCCTTGTTTTTCTCTTGAAATCCCTTTTAGCTTCATTGAGAATATTCTTCATCTCTTCTATAGACATCACTAGAAACAAATCAACAATTATTTATTCTCTCATTTTCTCTTCTTCAGTTCTTGCATTAACTCTCCTCATTTGTAAAACTTCATATAGACCTTTGGGTAACTCAGACATTATTTCAATGAGAGTCATATTGAAATTATTCAAATACTTTATTGTTCCTTCCTCAAGAATTCTTTGACCAACACTATCAAAAGTGTCATACCATTCACAAAGTGGTCTAAGATTACCATCCTTAATCAAGGCTTTTTCAACTTCTTCTACAGACATACCTAGTTTGTCAATTTTCATCTATCTCTTTGCTTTCTCTTCACCAGAGGGCTTGTCCTTAGTTTCTTTTTTTTCCTTTGATCCCTTATGCTTAATTTCTCTTATCTCCTCATCAGATTCAGTTTCTTCATCTTCAGAAACAACAACATAAACTCTTATGCTCTTGTCCTTCTTCCTCTTTCCTTCTCTACTGGATGTTTTGACTTGAGCTTTCACAAGACTTGACTTCCTTGCAGGACTAGATGAGAGAGAAGAGATCCTTATGGATCTAGATATGGCAGAGGATGCTACTAGACTAGCAGACCCAATTCTAACTAGCTCTCCTGCTTCAACTTGTTCTCTTTTCCTTCTATCTTCTCTCATAGCTTTAGTTGATATACCCATGCTTTCTGCAAAAGCTTCAGCTTCCTTTCTCACTCTCTAGATTATCATAGGCTTCTTCAATTGATCATGTACTTGCATATCCTTTTCCTCAAAGGTACCAAACCTTTCTTCTATCAGATCTCAAGGTTACTCAATAGGTGTTGAGCATATAGCTCCAAAATGTGTTCCTCAACCTCATAACCCATAGGCATTATCCACACTATTCTCGGATCAACAAATTCCATCAAACATTGATCAATATCAACCATGAAGCAAATTTTATCCTTGTACTTCACTATAGAAGAAGGAATCCTTTCCTTGGCTTGCATCTCATTCTAAAAATTCTTGAAATAACCCCATATAGTAGTTTTCCTTGCTTTACTATCTCCAATTCCTTACAAGATGTCTCTAATCTGAACAACTACAGGTTTATCATCTTGCCAATGCACTTTTCCAACTCCCTAAACTTCATTCATGAAATAGAAGAATAAACACAACAACAGGTTACCATACTTGAAGGAATTCCTCTTATCCTTCTTGATTTTTCCAAGATTCTCCATTTGTTGGCTTCAGAGTAACTTACACAGGTCATAATCTGCATTTTTCTTGATCATCTGATATACTACATAGATTGTTGTATCGGATATAGAGTTGTCCTGGATGGAGTGATAAATCTTGTACCTAATGACCATAGAAGCAAATCTAACATCCACTTCAATAATATCATCAATTGTCATAGCTCTCTTGGTGAACAATGAACCAATTGCATCTGTGACCATTTGATTCTTCATAGCTTTCAATGTTGGCAACCCACCAGATAAATTTAAACCAATAACAGTCCTTATGGCTTCCTTTGTAATCTTGAAAGGCTGACTTAACCACATAAATTCGGCATGCACTCGACTCAATATATACTAAACCCACTCAATTTCTTAGAACACAGGAAATTTCACAATCTGCGTGAATTTCTTCTCCTCCAAAGACTTAAATTTAGGTTTCACACATAAATATTCTCCCACAATGTTATTGGTATACAAATTCAACAACTGGGAGCTTCCTAATTCTTCAACATTTGCATGAATGTATGCCCTAATATCTTTGATATGCAAAACACCATACAAAACAAAAGAAAATGCACCTAAAGGTTTTGTTTCGATGGATATGAAGGGGTGCCATTTAAATTTTGTACGGGACCTATCCTCAATGTCGACAACCAATGGAGTAGCCATTTCCAAAATTTCCAAATTCACAAGTTTTCAGATAAATACCTTTCGTCGGATTAGGGTTTGATCATTGAATTGCTTTTAGACTTGAATCTTCGCCCAAGTTCGCCAATGTTCGCTTCAGAGCTCTCCAAAATTCTTCTTCTCAAAATGCAAAGTGACAAATGAGGGATAAAAATGACCTTTTATCATTCGCACACCTAACCTTTTCATCTCAATAAATACTTTTACCCCAGGTCTTCTGGATACCCTGTTTTCACAGACTGTGAAAGAAAATTCTTCTGCAGACCTTCAAGTTTACATAAATTCTATCCACAAAACATTTCAAAGCATTTACACATCATTAATGCAATCATTGCAATTTGCCACATTCTGGTACCAACTACCAACAAGGGGGTTAAAATATTTTCTTAAGAACTCCCCTTAGGCTAGAGGCCTTAAATTAATTCTTGGAGGAATTACCAGATCCAGATTATGGTGTGAAATCATTTCCTACATCAGAGGGACTCTTCTTCACCCATATCTTCTTCATTTGCTTCCTGATCTCATCTATAGTAACTTTTCCTTTTCCCTTTTCATCTTTCTACTTGTTTTTCCTTTGATTTACCGAACCCTTTCTACTTCTACAAAATCTAGCAATATGACTAGATTTGTTGCAATTGTAGCACACCACATTTCTTTGTCTAGACCAATTGTTCCATTAATTTTCTCTTGATTTGCACTGGTTAGCAATATGGACAAATCTATTGCATGTATAACATCTGACATCTCTATTGAAAAAATTGTTTGGCTTACTTCTACATTTATTTGACTTATGACCATACTTATTGCAATTGAAACACTGACCTGAGAATGATGGACCACTTGGATTCATTCTGCTTCTACAATGAGCTGCCATATGACCAAATTTATTGCAAAAAAAATAGTAACCATTGAATCATTGAGCATTAGGTTGTCTTACCAGATACCTTACATCTTTGTTCATTGGATTTCCTTTTCTAAATCTCCTTTGTCTAGATTTAGAGCTTTCTCCCTTCTCATATCCACGACCTCGCTTGTCACCTTTAGTCCTCTGAATTTTAATCAATTCATCAAGCTTGGCTGAGCTAATATTGAGCTTCTCCTTGAATTCATTTGTAGTAGCAAGTTCATCTTTGAGATCAATAATCTGGTTTTCAAGCTCTTCTTCTTTATTTATGGATTGTTCCAATTCAAGCTCCAACTGATTGAATCCATTAGTAATTTGGCTGCATTCTTCATATTTTTCTTTCAAGGACTGAGTAAGCTTCTCTTCATTCTTCTTTTTGTCTTCAATCTCCTTGGTCATCCTCATCACAATAGATTCCATCTCATGCTTCAAGACAACATTATCTTTGGTAATGTTTTCACATTCCTCTGTCTTTTCCTTCAAGGCTTGACTCAGGTGGTCACCTTCCATGCTCTTACTTTCTTTCTATTTAAGTTGATCACAAAGTTCCTTTCTCTTTTCCCTTGACTCATTGATTTTATATTTCAATGATTGAATGAATTTATCAACATTCATGAGGCTTTCCAACAATTCCCAAACTTCATATTTGGACTAATCAAGATCATCTAGGGCCACAAAAAGTTGTTGTTGAAGACTGCTTGAATCCATTGAATCACTTTCTTGGATCTCCCCCAAGTTTTTAAACTTCTTATGAGGAACTAGGCTCTGATGCTAATTGTTGGAATCAAGGAACACTAAGAAGGGGGGTGAATCAGTGTTTTGCAATTTTTAACTTTACTAACTTGATCTTTAAAGCACTTATAACATTCAACCAAAAGAAAGATGCATGAACATAAAAAATACAACCACAACACTATAACACAAGGATTTTTTACGTGGAAACCCTGTTAAAGGAAAAACCATAGTGGTCAATCCACAATATGATTTGAGTATACTCAAAAGGTGTTTACAAAAGGGGAATGCACTTGCATTTAGGCACACTGCCTAGAGCTCACTGCTCAGATACAAAAGAAGACTCATTGTCTTACAAAAGTATTTGGATTACATCAAGAAGATTTGAACTAAAAAAAATAGCATCTGCTAATGCCTGATTACAGTTCCGGTTAAGCTCATTAATCGCTTTCTTGACCTTCTATCAAATTTTTCTCTTCTACTTTGTCTGCTTTAACTTACATCACAAATCCTTTTATGCACAAGTGAAACTGTGCATAATCGCTCTACAATCTCTCTAATTTTTGCATCACACATCAACATTCATACACACACAAAAATGATATAAGTGATCGCTTATATATATCCGCAACTAAGGATTTAATCAACCACATGTCATCTTCAATAAAACATTAAATATTTACAAACCATCGACTCAATCCACAAATAATTTTCAATGCACACCAACCAAAGTCGGCCACAACATAGTGAGGACCCAAATCAACTTGCTCGAACACAAAAATACTTAAGAAATTACTCCTCGAAAATCCACAACACACTACATTCACTTAGTCGGCCTTTTGCACTGATAAACAAAAAATTAATCAACCGGATCTTCTAACTTGCACAACAATCGATACGAGGCTCTATGACTCAAGGAAAACATAGATCATACATCTAACGACCTTCCTTGAGATCCACAACTCAAAATAATAATAGAAAATTTCATATGAATCGATGAACACAATTCTGTCGGGTGCTCTGTTCTAGCTTGCAGTTAATCTCTTAGCTTCAATCTGACTTCTAGTATGAGCAAATTCTGACGTGCAGATCAAATCACTGACTAGGGTTTCCATCAATGACAACACCAGAAGACTTGTACAGTGTCTCTTTCCAACATTTGTAACATACTTCATACCTCATCATCATATTGATAGGTCTTAATATCAAGTAAGCTCATATTCTTGCATACTCTCTTATGGAAGAAATTCATTATTTTTGCAAGTGATCTTGAGCTCTTATAGTTGGTACTTGGCTAAATAAATATCTAATAAGAAAGAATGGTTTTCTTGCATTTGAAGACTATGAAAGACATAAGAAGATTATACACTACTCATATTTGTCTGTGATAACAAATATAAAACTAACTAGATATTAAGGGAAACTTGCTAATAAAGAGTTATAGAAACTTTCTATGGAAAAACATGAAACAATCATAGATGTATTACAAAAAAAGAGGATGCAGATGATATAATGGAATAAATTTGCAGGTATGTATATAATTGTATATATTTAATTGATAGTTAACATATAGTTAATTAATTTACTACCATTATCAAAAAACCTTATAAGTGATTGCATGTCCCCTTAAGCTATTCTCTTACTTAACCTCAATCTATCTCCTAAATATGGAAATAATCTTCTCAAATGACACATACTTTGAGTCAAGGCTCATGTACCTCCCCTTAAGCCATCCTCTTACATCCCCTCAAGTCATTCTCTTAGCTCCCCTTAAACCATCCTCTTAGCTCCCCTTTAGTCATCTCCTAATTATAGTTCATTTTTTCACATGACTTAGAGTCAAAGCTCATGTATCTCCCCTTAAGATGTCCTCTTACGTCCCTTTAAGTCATCTTCTTAGCTCCCCTTAAGCCATCATCTTACCTACCCTTGAGTCATTTCCTAAAAATAGTTATTTTTTCACATGACAAAGTTAGGGCTTGTTTATCTCCAAATAAAAGTGTTCACTAAATGCATATGTAGCACCACGTTGGGACCAATTTACAAAAAATAATAATAACTGAAAAACTCAGTGCTTCAACAACTACTACTCATGTAAATAACATTTAAAAAATATATAAAAACACCCTTTTGTAGATCTATAAGCTTAGTTTTCAAATATATATATTTTAATAGTTTAATTATTGTTTACATTATATTTTTTATTTTTACTAAAAATAAATTATCAACACCAAAACATATGGTTGATTATCTTGTCAAGAAAAATACTAAAATTTAGTAAAAAAAATTGAAAATTTTATACTGCACAAAATAAAAGAATCTATGTTAAGATGGTTATTTTTTTCTATTTTGGATAAATAGACAAAAGATGATGTCCTATGTAAGCAATTGTGTTTTCAATACACACATTTTAATATTTATTTTAAAAAATGTGTTTATCAAAATTGAGAAAAAATAAATCCATGCACTAAAGTTTTAACTTATAAATACACAAAAAAAATGAAGGAAAAAAAATTACTATATAAAGAGTGATGTCCCATTTAACTTCATTTTTTAACATTTTATCAATAACTAAATTATAGTGTCAATTTCATAAAAGAAATTATTCAAATAGTGTTCTAATTTTAAAAAATACAAACATAAAACACACTAAAAAAACATTTTATTAGTTTACATCATTTCAAAATTCAAAACATATAATGTCACTTTTTAGTGATTCAAGTTAAAATCTTAGATCATTGTTGACTGATTCCTTTATAAAAGTGTGACACAACTTTTTGCTTTTACCCCAAGACTATTCTCACTTAAAAAAAAAAAAATTGTATGAATTAGGTAGCCCCCCTGTAAACTGCAATACACTTGGTAAACTTTTTTCACATGATTGGTGATGTTGGCATGGCACACCCTCCAGTACCACAGGGATGGGGGGAGTCTAGACCTCGTGACCTCTTTCCTGCAACATGATGCTTTAGCCAATTGAGCTAGGGCCCCCATCCCAAGACAATTCTCACTTAATTCAATACTAACCCTCTCATTATTGTGGTTATCTTTCAAGTGGTAACTATGCTACATAGACTTATATAGATGGCCAATACTTCGATTGATTTCTTTAGATACACTTGCCAAGCATTCAAATTTTCTTTTTAGCTGGCATAATTTCAAATCTACTTTGGATGGTATATTGAGGCTACTCCTATGGTGGGTTGTGTAGGCATTGTCATGGACAAACTTCCTATATTTTTTCAATTGATGCAACAAATATTTCTATAGGCGAGATAAATAAAGGCATCAAAGGTGAGATCTAAAAATCCCATGTATAACTCAAATGGTTGGAGCCTCAAGAACCTCTTTCCTAATACCTTCAATGTGTGCATAATACATATCTTCACTTCAAGGGAGATCATCTAACCTCTAGGTTACATTAAGTTTTCATTGTCTTGTAGTTTGAGGTTCCCTTTGGCACAATTAAGAGTTTGTTCACACATTCCACAATGAGATTGATCATCATAATCCTCAAAAGCATGTATTCATCCGATTTGTTCAAAGAAACTTAAAACTAAGGACCATTTAATTTTAAAATGTGCTCCTTACTATGAGGTTAGATGGCGATTCTTTTGTCTCTTTAGAGATTTGTATAACTATTAGGAAGTATGATGAATAGGCAACTAATCATTACATACAAAAAAAATATTGAAATTAAATTACAAATAAATAGAGAAAAACATTACATGATATGTGCATAGGAAAAACCCTTTTGGATTAAAAACCTCACAAAAAAAATCATTACTATTGTGGAAACTTACAATAATGTTTGTATAAAACAAACATATCAAGAACCTGGATATTATAGTATCTTCTCCCTCCCCCTCTTTCCATGATGCCTCACACACATATACAATGCATTAATATTACTCTCATGTAGTCTTGCCTATAGCACATACTAATGTAGATATCATCTATTCACCATGTGTCATGCTTTATGATTGCTTATAGTAAAAGCAATATAAGGGGTTGGTGAAAATGTCACAACCTTTCACCTTATAACCTTTTAGTTATAAATTTATTTGATAAATTAATTATTTATATATATAAAGCTAACTTTAAATTACCCCTTATTTTATATTATATGGATAAAACTTATAAATATGAGCATTATAAATGTTATTTAGGAGTACTTATATTATATGCAATCTCCAAATAAACATTATGCTTTAACACTCCTTAATATTTAGAGTTCATATTGTCAATTTCTTTTAGAAAGAAAAAGTTGAAGCTCCTCAATAATGCAACTTTTTTGACAAGCATGTCACAAGGAAAAATGTAATGTCCCCATTTTTAGCACTACAATTTCCAGTGACTATTGGCCTATTTCCGGATAACCGTAGGCAAGTTAGAGGAAAAATTAGGGTTTCCCACTATTTGGAGGTCTCTTTTATGGATTCAGGGGTTTGCATGTTGGATTTTTCAATTTGGTTTATGGATTCCTTATGGGTTTTTAGAGAGATTTAGAGGGATGCAACATGCATTTCAGGGATGTGACATGCATTTCAATTAGGGGTTTACATGTAGGATTGGTTTTTGGATTCTTTACGGGTTTTCAAAGAGCTTCATAGTGGTATGACATGCATCTACATCTGACAACCTTTTCCAGAATTACTATTTTTAGTAAGTTGTGATGACTACCTAGTTTGTGCTCAAAATGCATTTGGAGTCACTATTTTTAGTAGTATGCTATTTATAGTAAGTGTTATCTTTAGCAGTTCAGTTTGGGGGTTTCTGAAAGGGGTTTCTATTTTTAGCAGTGGCTAGTCATGATATTGCTATCTTTAGTTGGTCATAGTATTCTTCTATGGGTCTCCAGTTTGCTCAGTTTGGGTGTTTGGCACATTCTTACTATTTATAGCAGTGTTATTTATAGTAAGTCATTTTTGGGGGAGTTGGTCCCAGACCATCGTACTTGTAGCAGTATTATTACTCAATGTATTTTTGGAGAGCCTAAGGTTGCAGTATTGGTTATTTGTTTAGTTCGACCACTTAAGTCATTTTATAAAGTTAAATTATAAAATTAAGTTGAGGGGTTAAATGTGGTCATTCGAAAAGTACCTTGAGCCTAGTGAAGCAACTTAAAGATTTTTTTTAAAAGATACATTGATATTATATTTGCCTCTTGAGATGGACATCTAGAGGAGAAAAATTAAAATGTTTTAATTTTTAAAAGGATCAAGAAGGGTATGGTTTTAGGGAGGAAGCAAGAATATTTTGGAGTCCAGATGCCCTAGCTCCTTTATATTTTCATTTTGGCTCTCATTTTCACATCTTGGATTTGACAAAATAATAGAGTTTTGCTAGATTTCTTCCAGGGTTCTTGGGTTGCGAACTGAGGGCGAAAACCCTCTTCGCTTGGGTTGGTTTTGGTGGTGAAATATCCTCCCTAATCAAATAGAGAGTGATTCTATAGCATGAATCATACAGTGCTTCACAGAGTTCATCTCAATTGTTTTTTAAAGAAGATTAATTAGTATTTTGAAGATTTTTTGGGTGTGGATTGCTAGTTTTCAGTTTTGGAGTGTTTGGTGAAGATTTTGGTGTGTTTATTTACATTTTTTGGGCATTGCACTTCTGGACCAGATTTCATATTTATGCTCATAGCTCTAAAATGGATTGAAGACTCAAAATGGGTATCGAATATATGAAAGGGAAATTTCAAACTAATTCCAAAGAATATGCTTGCATTTTTTGGTTGAATTTCTAAATTTCTAGAGCAGATTGATTCTTCAAGGAGGGACGTCCTTTGCAAGAATAAAACCCAGTTTCTTAACCAACACATGTGGAGTTTACAGTAGTTGGGTTGAGGTTGGAAAATTTCTTTCTAGGTGATTAAGGAGGCTCTTTGATGGTTAGAACTTTGAGTTTGATCGCTGCCCATTCAAGAGGTCCATTGTTGCATTTGAAGAGTCATTGACATGACTGTAGCTTCTTATTTGAGGTTTGATTTCACTATGGAATGGTTTGATATAAAATAGAAAATTAATATTCAAGTTGTTTGTTTCAATCTATATCTAATAAGTTTATATTATTTTAATACCTTTTCATTGCACTATCATCTTTATGTTATGTTCATCTAAAAATGCATTGAAAACCAAAACACATCATTAAACAAGCATTAGACAAACATGGGTTTCAAAAAAAATATCAGGGGTGTTTGTTACAATGGTGTCGGGGCTAGTTCTTCTTGCCATCCTATGTGGTCATAAGAAAATCAGCACTCTTCATTTTATGTGTGCAAGAGAACATGGATACATACAAAGGGAGATGACTACAAAGAAGTATCTACCTAAGTTAATATAAGAACTGACCACGCTAATGAGGGATCCTGACATAAAAGAGGCATTCAAAATGATTGCTGCTAGATCTAAAAGTTGAGATGGAAAAGTGCACAACACATCAAGATGACTGCGAGATCGAAGAAAATTCCTTGGCTTATGAGGAGAGTGTGGTAGAGCCCCAAAACATTTGTCTATATTTGCCTGTGGTTGGTGGTGTTGAAGATCAGTTGGGCAATAAAAACAAAACAACAGTCTTGTAACCTAATTTGGATTCATCCAATGAGAGTCTTGTGACTAATGATTTCACATAAGATGTTAGCAGAACTAATATGTGGTTTGAGTTTACCAAAGAAGAGCATGTTAAAGAAAATTTGGGTGGCTTCATTGAACCAACTTATAACCATTACCATAGTGATGATGTTGGTGATGATTCCAATGTGTTTGTGGAAGATTTGGTGATAAACGATTCTCCTCTTGTTGCTGATCCAACTTCTCAGGAATTTTCACATGGAGAATTTATGACAAGTGATCAAGAAGACCTTTTTGGTATGCACATGACTATTCATGATGAGATCAGAAATATACCTATAGATGATGGGCTCATTGAAGGAAAAAATGATAGATTTTTTCAAAGAACTAGCATTGATGACTCTTTGCTTCATTGCAGGATTGGTGACATGGGTGGTCTTGGGATAGATTATCAAACTAAGCCCTTGGAGAAAGATACTTATGAGGATATCAATTTAAGGGAGTTGAGAGGTGACTTATTCAAAGAGTCAACACTCTAAGAGGGGTACAAGGAGCACTTTCCTGTTGATCAAAACAATTAGTCCCATAGTATTTGGGATCCGGGTGTGATGGCACCTAAGGATGACAAAGAACTTGTGTGGGATGAATTTCCCTTTGATACAGATGATGAAATGGAACTTGATGAGGACTCTATATCATCAAGCAGTGGTGACAATATGCTTGAATTTGGGGCTGTCTTCTTGTTTGATCAAAGTGACAGTGAGGTGGAAGTAGATTTAGAAGTCTATAAGGCTCCTGATATTAATGAATTTGATGGTGTTCTTGAGTAGAAATCAGATTTATTAGTGCATGGAGCTGATCATCATCTAGGTGTTGAGCAATGTCATCACATGGATGGCGTGGGGTGTGAAACTAGGGACAACCATGGAGTCATTGAAAACAAGAATGAGAATTCTGATTAAGCAAAGGCTCAAAGAAATTGAAGAGTTTGATCCTATTTATGATATTGAGCATCTTCAACTAGTTGGTGAAGGAAGACAAGAGTCTTGAAGCAGCTATGAGGGCAGCGATTGTAAGAAACCAAGTTCTAATTTTTTCTTGCAGCCTATTAGCAGTTCATCATCTTTGCATTCTTATGATTGGGAAGGACAATTCAGGGTATCCATTGAAAAAGAAGTGCAAGCTCTATTCCAATTTGATCACACACATAATTTGATTGAAGAACTCTACTGGAAGGCTTAGATTGAAGAGAGGTAGAAAGGAGTTAGGGGTGAAGCTACTCTCCCAAATTTGCAACTTATCAAAGATTCTTTGGAGACATTGACATTAACATACATTCACTTGATCGATGATCAAGATTATGCCTTCGAAATTGCAAGGAAGACCATTGGTACTTTCCAAGAAAATGAGAGACAGGTTGATGAGCTTACTCTTGAGCTTGAGTCAACAAAAGATATGTTAGAAAACACTCAAGTGGCATTAATGGAGGTAGAAGAGAAACTATCTGATTTCAAACTTTTTAAAGAACAAGAGAATGAACAAAGAGTTGAAGAAATCAAACAGGTAATTGAAGAGCTTGATAGTCTTCAAGAAAAGTTTGACTTGGGGAATGTTCCACAAAGATCAAAAGTTGCATGTTTAGATTTGGATCAGCAAGATGGAAGTGAGCAAGAGGAAATGGATGACTTCCAAGTTCTTAACAATCCTCTCTTTGAATTGAGTGTAGAAGAAACTTATGATAACCCTCTCTTTGTGATGGACAATGAGACATATGGTGAAGTGACCAAGCATGAGTTTGAGTATGGGTCCCAGATTACTAATGCTTTGACATTAGACCATGATGATGTGTCATGTCCCCTAATTTTCACAATTCTAGATATTATAAATTATAAATATTGATATACAATTAATGATAATACTTGGTCAAAAGCTCATACGTCCTCATCTCATAGATGAGATTATTATTAATAAAGAAGATATTATTAAACGCATATAAATAAAATATATATTAATATAATTATAATTATAATTATTAAATATAATATTACAAATACTAAAATATAATTACGGAAAAGTATAATCATTACAATCATTATAAATACGATTATCAAAATATTAAATATAATAAAACAGTAAACAAATATAATCTAAATTACAATTATAATCGCTGACCATATTAAACAAGACCCCAACAAATAAAATAAAGGCATTGATCATGCTTAAGACCAAAGGGAATGAGGAAGGTAGTGATGCTTTAAGTTGCGCCTCTTGTAAGGCATCGGTTGGTCAAAGTCACAACATATTTAGATGGATTGCTAGCTAAGAGTCTTCATCATCAACATGGTTGGAGGAAAGCAGAAATCGAATGGAAGAGAAGAAATAATAATCACCGCTGATGTAACAAAAAAATATGAACTAATAAGATATTCGCTGCGTTTGATCCAATGCTTTAAATATATGTGAACAGGTTGAGGTAAAAGGCTGATGTTTTCCTTCGATTGATGTCTCACATCAAGCTCTTTTATCCCTACGATTTATAGTGGCTGCTATGTCTGATTATCATTATGCATCCATGTAACAAGCTGGTCCTGGCTCTTAGAGAGCACCTGATCTGCTGGTAAAATATATATTCTTGAAATGTTCAATGACTCTCCTCTTCACTTTAATTTCCTTTATATCTTGATGCCTGAATAGAAAGGAAAGGAGATAAAGTTGTGATTTTGAACAAACGTAGAACAAAATCATTTTGAAGGAAGACATGGGTGAAGAAAGAATATATTTCAAAAAAACACACACATATATATTACTGAATTGAGAATTGCACTTAAACCATATAAAGAAGAGGAAATATAGAGGAAAGGAGGTATTTCTTATCTCTAGAATATAGGCATATTCTAAAGGAGATATGCAGAAAGTAAGAAAGGAAAATACATATTTCTGAGTAGAGATATACATCGGAGCATAACAAGAAGAAAGATAGAAAATACATAATTAAGAAGTGTATGTATAAATACAAGTCTACATACCCGCCTCTTGCCAGTAATGAGTTCCATGATAGTGTGGAGTAATATAATAATGTGTGGATAAGAGATAGATTAGTATGTAGATCATGGTTAGTATAGTATGCATATGATAATTATTATTGTTTATAGTAAATTAGACATGCATATCATATTACTATAGGTAAGATATGCATGGATCCATCTACTTGATTTCATAATCAAACCATACAGTTAATAATTGATTCTAGGCATAAGTGCAGACCCAAAATTTGCCCCATAATGATAATGGTCAATTATATAATCACAAGAACACCATATGATGATATTATTTTTTGATGTATGAGTGATTCTATTCATTCACTAAGATGATAAATGGTAGAGTAGAACTCCATCTATGGGTTCTTGATAGATGTTTAATACCCACCCTAGTGTACTTATGAAATATATTATAGAAGAATCATTCATAGGAGTGATAAGAAGAAATGAATAATTCTTAGACAAGAATGAAATATTTATATCATCTTTAGTATTATTAGATTTTATCATTGAATTTATTAATCTCTAACGTTTCTAATGTCTCTTTGAGAGATACTTTGAATGCAAGATTCAGGTTTAAGTGTTTCGGTCTGAAAGGGGACACTACAAGTGGTATCAGAGTAACTTTCCTGCCATCCTGTGAAAATATGTATGAAAACTTACCAAAGGAAAAGGTATACTCTATGAACATAAAGAAACACATTTTGATTTATGCAAATCAGGTATGCCCTGTAACCATTGAATGTAATCACTTATCGTTGACATTCATTACCCTTATCACAGCTACTGTATGTAAGGGTAAAATAAGTATCAAGATATATGTGTATGAATAGATAAATATTTGTTATTAATCTATGATTAGTCACTTGTTTGTATTAGTACAGTCCATGGGTCATATCCCTCCTATAATTGTGAGATTTTGAATAGAAACAGTGGTATTATTTTGGAAAATAAATAGGAAATTTAAATTGGTGATTAATAGACATATCTAAATATGATTGATAAATATACTTAAATACACGATGACTAATAAATATTTAATAGGCGATTGATAAATACAATTTATGCATAATAATATTTGTCTAATTGATGTTATTTATTATTGCCATTTTAGGAGATGCATGTCACTGCTATAGTATTGCTAATATGTTATTTTGAATTGGACAACTAACAATGTCATGATGATCTATTCCATCATAATTATGGTGTGTGGTAACCACATAAAATAACTATGGAAGGCTAAGAGAGAAAGGCTAATTACATCTCTGCACCACAAACAATATTGAAGACAATTATGATCTGTCATTCTATTAAAACGTAGTATAAGAAGGTGGCATCGTTGGTTGGGAAAATAAGAGGTTTCTGCAAATCGAAGTGGTCAGTATTAGGTGCATACATTTATAGCCCTAAATCAAAAATCATAAATACCTTTATATAGTTGGAAAATAATATTTGTTAAATATGTTATGAATACAACTATTAATGATTGATAAATATATAAGGAATTGGTAATTGATAAATAAATAAATATAAACATTGAATATTATAAAGGACTGTTGCATATACATTCATATGATAAATAGATTATTAATATCTTGATGAATTCATGAATCCCCATAGCATGTGGTAATTGTGGGTAACTTGTTAATATGATAATCATTAAATGAAATTGTTTGTATCATCAAACAATCAAGTAGTTGGTTGAGGTATGGAACCGATAGGTTGAGCAGGTGCTAGATTTTTCCTCTCAATACTCCACCCACATGGATGACTGTTATTTTCCATTGTTGGGCCAAGAGGGCTTGCCATATCCACTCTTGGGCTTAGAGAGAGTATCTACGAGCTTCCCATGGAAATCCTTCCTCCAAACTATTGCATGGATGGATCAACTTGATAAACTCTCCATCATAGTAGGAGATGGGAAAATAGGAGGTGTAGAAGGGATAACAGGTGCTAGAGGCCCTTCCAAGTAGCCCACCCACATGGATGACTGCATGTATGCCATTATTGGGCCAAGAGGGCCTGCATAGCTGCTCTTGGGTTTGGAAGGAACACCTCTATGGGTGTCCCATTGCAGCCATCCTATTTGACCATACCTATGATTGAGGAGACCAATAACTTCAACAAGGTGTTGTTTGAGTGAATGTTACATGTGCCTTACATATATTTAAGTATATGCTTTGAGATAATGTATGAGTATTCTAGTGTATTCAAAGGTTTACTTTGTGACTTATATGTATGCTTTGTAACAAATGTTCGTATGAATACTTGTGTATTACGTTTATTCACGTGTCTGCTTCATACTCAGGTATCTACTTGATGACCTTGGGATGGTGGACGGGTCCATAGTGTAGTATGGGATGCACTGAATCCCCCTTCCCAATCATCTGACAGTATACTTCATTTGAGTGTTTTTGCATTTGAGTGTATACTTTATGACTTGTGATTGTATTTGTATGACTTGTGATTACGAGTGTATACTCTATGACTTTGCAATTATACTCAAGTGTATACTCTATGATTGTATTTATATTTGAGTATGAACTCTATGACTTGTACTTGGACTTGAAAAAGGAAATATTGTTTAAGAAATAATGTTCTTGATTTCAGTATTCTTATTCTTGAAGTATACTTTCTTTCTAGGACAAATACTTGCTTCCTATGATTTGCAATTACCTTGCGTATTACTGTGTGCCTTACATGTATGCTTCCTGTTTGAGTGTATTTATATTGCTTCCTACCTTATGAGTATTTATGCAATGCATACCTTGTCTAGGTTTATGGACTTTACATATGTACTTCAAGTGTATTTCTTTCCCTAAGTATAATTACATGATTTACATGCCTTGTGTGTAATTTATTGCTCAATGCTTTTGTATGTATTTGTCTTACATTGTGATCTCACTCCATGTATTTATAAGTGTATTTCATGGATTTGTATGCTTCATGTGTAATCTATGATTATGCTCTATATATGTATTCATGTTTTCTCCATGCCTTGTAACTTTAGTGCATTTATGAATAATATATTCAACATGCCTTCTGAGTGGATGACTTCCTGATGTGCCTTTCATGATTGGTGTGTTTTAGGCATGTCTACTCCATTCTCATGCGTACTTGTGATTGACAAGCATACCTCATGCTTTACATATTCAAGTGTATACTTTTGATTGAACGTGTATACTTTTTTGAGTGTATTTGCATACCTTGAGTGTATTAACGTACCTTGCATTTCCTAAATGTGTTTATCATAACTTGCGAGTGATTATGTGTTTGTTATATATTTGATGTACCTTCAGCATGATTATTTCATGAAAGATTTATGTGTGATTAATTCATGTTCATCAAGATTCTTCATACATGAGTGCCCTCTTAATGCCTTCAATATGCTTCATAATGTGACTTATGTATGTTTTCTCATGCTTCGTATGTTACTGGCTTCATTATTGATGTGATTATGGCTTACAATATCTTATGTTGTGACTGTTTCATGTTTGATAAGCCGCTCCATGTATGGTATGCATTCAACATGAGTGATTATACGTGTATCTATCATATGTTGTTGATTGCTACATGTCTGAAATATCTTCTCTATATCTGATGTGTATTCAACATGTACGATCAATGCATTTTTAGCATGAGTGTCTACATGTATGATTTGCGTTAACCTTTGCGTGTTTTAAACATAGTCACATCATGTGTGTTTATAATCGCTTGTGCTTAACAATGATAAAATGACTTTCTTAGTAGATTAGTTGTAATTCAAGTTTGAAATTGCTTAAGGACAAGCAATCTTGGGCAGGGAGGACTGTCATGTCCCCTAATTTTCGCAATTCTAGATATTATAAATTATAAATATTGATATATAATTAATGATAATACTTGATCAAAAGCTCATACGTCCTCATCTCATAGATGAGATTATTATTAATAAAGAATATATTATTAAATGCATATAAATAAAATATATATTAATATAATTATAATTATAATTATTAAATATAATATTACAAATACTAAAATATAATTACTAAAAAAGTATAATCATTACAATCATTATAAATATGATTATCAAAATATAAAATATAATAAAATAGTAAACAAATATAATCTAAATTACAATTATAATCGTTGACCATATTAAACAAGACCCCAACGATTAAAATAAAGGCATTGATCATGCTTAAGACCAAATAGATTGAGGAAGGTAGCGATACTTTAGGTTGTGCCTCTTCCAAGCAGGGCTTAAATTTGACGGTCGACCTTGCCCGTCAACAAATTTTTTAATGATGGTTATCTATTCAAAGATACCCTTAAAACATTATGATATACCTTATTGTAAGTAATATTATATATAAATCAAATATATATATATATATATAAATATATATATATATATAATTTTATATAAATTTTGACAGTCTATCTAAAATCTTTCCTTTCATTTGATATAATCTTCTTAAAATTTTGATTGTATTTTACGACAAAAATCTCTATATACAGTCATACGGCCATCAAATTTAAGCACTGCTTCCAAGGCATCGGTTGGTCAAAGTCCCAACATATTTAGATGGATCGCTGGATAAGAGTCTTCATCATCAACGTGGTTGGAGGAAAGCAAACATCAAATGGAAGAGAAGAGATAATAATCATTGCTAATGGAACACAAAAAAATGAACTAATAAGATATTCACTGCCTATGATCCAATGCTTTAAATATATGTGAACAGGTTGAGGTAAAAGGTCGATGCTTTCCTTGGATTGATGTCTCACATCAAGCTCTTTTATCCATGCGATTTATAGTGGCCGCTATGTCTGATTATCATTATGCATCCATGTAACAAGCTAGTCGAGGCTCTTTGAGAGCACCTAATCTGTTGGTAAAATATATATTCTTGAAATGTTTGATGACTCTCCTCTTCACTTTAATTGCCTTTATATCTTGATTCCTAAATAGAAAGGAAAGGAGAGAAAGTTGTGATTTTGAGCAAATGTAGAACATAATCATTTTGAAGGAAGATGTGGGTGAAGAAAGAATATATTCCAAAAACACACACACATATATGTATTACTAAATGGAGAATTGCACTTAAACCATATAAAGTCTAAGATAAAATATAGAGGAAAGGGGGTATTTCTTATCTCTAGAATATAGGCATATTCTAAAGGAGATATGCATAAAGTAAGAAAGGAAAATACATATTTCTGACCAGAGATATACATCGGAGCATAACAAGAAGAAAGATAGAAAATACATAATTAAGAAGTGTATGTATAAATACAAGTCTACAGACCCGCCTCTTGCTAGGTACGAGTTCCATGATAGTGTGGAGTAATATAATAATGTGTGGATACGAGATAGATTAGTATGCAAATCATGGTTAGTATAGTATGCATATGATAATTATTATTGTTTATAGTAAATCAGACATGCATATCATATTACTATAGGTAAGATATGCATGGATCCATCTACTTGAGTTCATAAGCGAACCATACAGTTAATAATTGATTCTAGGCATAAGTGTAGACCTGAAATCTGCCCCATAATGATAATGGTCAATTATATAATCACAAGAACACCATATGACGATATTATGTTTTGATGTATGAGTGACTCTATTCATTCACTAAGATGATAAATGGTAGAGTCGAACGCCATCTATGGGTTCTTGATAGATGTTTAATACCTACCCTAACGTACTTATGAAATATATTATAGAAGAATCATTCATAGGAGTGATAAGAAATGAATAATTCTTAGACAAGAATGAAATATTTCTATCATCTTTAGTCTTATTAGATTTTATCATTGAACTTATTGATCTCTAACGTTTCTAATGTCTCTTTGAGAGATACTTTGAATGCAAGATTTGGGTTGAAGTGTTTCCATCTAAAAGGGGACATTGCAGGATGTGACACAAATTGTGATTAGTAATCTTCCAAGGCTATTTGATGATGAATGCATAAGTGGGTTTGAGGATAAAGTCTCCACAAAGGAAGTGTTGAATCAGGATATTTTCAACATCCTTGACATCAAGATGTTAACAAAACAAGGCTTAGTAGCTGCTGGTAATTTCATGACAATAACAAGTAGTGAAGAATTTAGACTTGTTACTCAGGAGGAAGGGAAGAAAGAACCCAAGCAGATTGTTTACTTCCTTGAAAATCCATCCCTTGGGTTGAGTGACGTGTTGGTTCATATTATCCCTTTTTGGGAATTGGTTTTGATGACAACAATTGTTCCATGCTCCATTGATGTTGACACTTGCATGGTTAGGCTCCAGGGGTTCATGGGAGAAGACACTAATTCCTTGAGAGTGCATTTGGTTATGATAGACACTTGGAGACTTGTTGTGTACTCTTTTTGGTGTGTTGGGAATCAATTTTGGTTGGGTATCCTTGTTTGACATCCTCGGCATGGTATGACAAAGCTTACTAGGTATGGTTGGAGGAATTCTTGGAGGGATAAGGATCAAAATTTCAGAATTAGTGGTGCTGCTATCTTTCTTACCAACCATCTAGTGGTTCCATTTGTTCATCAACAAATGGATTGGAGAGAAATTTTAAGTGTGTATTGGAGAGATGAATGAATGGCTACTCTTGGGAGTGATCCTTGGCTTAGACAAGGACATATTTTGAGACACAAGCTTTATGATTTGGGGCCGACCAACCACCTTACTTGGGGAGTTACTCTTGTTTAGGAGAGTTGGTTCATCATTTCTTGTCAAATAGGTGGAAGATATCAGTTGGAGATTTCTTGGGTGTGTTTTCCAACCACTTATGAGATGATTGGGTGCAACATGATGCTCTTCTCCCATGCTCATACTTGGGAATTCCTATGGCACTGCTATTATTCACTGTGTAGAGTGCATTGTATTTCGTTGATCCCAACCTTGGACAACAGTGATTATTGGTTCCTTCAAACCTTTCCTACTCTCTGAGTTCATCTTATGGAGGTTTGTGATGCAAATTTTGATAGCTTTCTCACAATAATAGTCTAGGACAATGAGCCCCCACATGCTTTGGCTCATCATATTGAGGGTCTTGGAGGGGGAATTATAAGAGTTTTTAGAAGTCTCCATGGTTGTATCAAAATAATTCAAATGAGGCATAGTAGATTCATATGGAGTCATGGGGATGATTTTGTTGAGTTCTTGCAAAGGATTCAATCCCTCTTTGCAAGGAGATTTGGAGAAGTCACATATGCAGTCGTGGCTCTGTCAGATACCATATGGAGATTTGCTCAGGAGTTTGATTTTGAGTTGGGTAAATCATCTTCCCTATTGCCCATGTTAATGATAGACCGTGGCTTTGTTGATATTGATTACTCAAGAGTCTTTTGGGCATAAGATGTTGCATGGTATTGATTTCAGTCCTTCCAGTTTCTTCAGCTTGAGTTTCAGGGATGGCAACATTTTGGGGTTACAGGGGAGGTCAGTGCAATTTTGGCATGATGGTTTCACTTATGTGATCAGAGTGGTGCAACATCGACATGGTGGGTTCTTCTTGAGATGGACATGGGACCTTGGGATTATACTTGTGTTGGTGCAAATTAGTTTAAATTTTTCTAGAGTTGTGGTGGTATTGCTTGAGGGCAAGCAACATTGGGAAGGGTAGAATGTAATGTCCCCATTTTTAGCACTACACTTCCTAGTAATTGTTGGCCTATTTATGAATACCTATAAGCAAGTCAAGCAGAATTAGGGTTTCCCACTGTTTGGAGGTCTCTTTTGTGGATTCAGGGGTTTGCATGTCAGAGTTTTGCAGTTTGGTTTATGGATTCCTTTTGGGTTTTCAAAGAGCTTTAGAGGGATGTGACATGCATTTCAATTAAGGCTTTGCATGCATAATTGGTTTTTGAATTCTTTATGGGTTTTCAGAGAGCTTTGTAGTGGTATGACACGCATTTGCATTTGACAACCTTTTATAGACTAACTATTTTTAGTAAGTTGCAATGGCTGCCCAGTTTGTGCTCAAAATACATTTTGAGTCACTATTTTTTAGTAGTATGCTATTTATAGTAAGTGCTATCTCTAGCAGTTTAGTTTGGGGGTTTCCAGAGGGGTTTCTATTTTTAGCAGTGACCAGTCATGATGTTGCTACCTTCAGTTGGTCAAAGTATTCTTCTATGGGTCTCCAGTTCGCTCAGTTTGGGTGTTTGGGACATACTTACTATGTATAGCAGTACTATTTATAGTAAGTCATCTTTGGAGGAGTTGGTCCCAGGCCATCGCACTCACAGAATTGTTATTACTCAGTTTATTTTTGAAGAGCCTAAGGTTGCAGTATTGGTTATTTGTTTAATTCAACCACTTAAGTCATTTTATAAAGTTATATTATAAAATTAAGTTGAGGGGTTAAAAGTTGTCATTCGAAAAGTACCTTGGGCCTAGTGAAGCAACTTAAAGTTGTTTTTTGAAAGATGAATTGATATTAGATTTTCCTCTTGAGATGGATGCCTAGAGGAGAAGATAGATTAAAATGTTTTAATTTTTAAAAAGCTCAAAAAGGGCATTGGGTTTTAGGGAGGAATTAAGAAGATTTTGGAGTCAATCACCCTAACTCCTTTATATTTTCATTTTGACTCTCATTTTCACATCTTGGCTTTGACAACATAACATAATGCTCCTAATTTCTTTTAGGGTGCTTGGGCTGCGAACAAAGGACGAAAACCCTCTTTGCTTGGGCTAGTTTCGGTGGTGAAATATCCTCCCTAATTAGATAGAGAGTGATTCTACAGTAGGAATCATACAGTGCTTCACAGAGTTCGTTTAAGGTGATTTTTACAGAAAATTTATTAGTATTTTGAAGAGTTTTTGGGTGTGGCTTGCTAATTTTCAATTTTGGAGTGTTTGGTGAAGATTTTGGTGTGCTTATTTCCATTTTCTAGGCATTGCACTTCTAGACTAGATTTCATATTTATGCTCCCAACTCAAATGGATTGAAGACTCAAAATGGGTATCGAATATATGAAAGGGAAATTTCCAGCCAATTCCAAAGAGCATAAGCTTACATTTTTTGGTTGAGTTTCTAAATTTCTAGAGCAAATCGATTCTTCAAGGAGGGACATCCTTTGCAAGAAGAAAACCCTATTTCTTAACCAACACGTGTGGAGTTTACAATAGCTGGGTTGAGGTTAGAAAAATGTGTTCTAGGTGATTGAGAAGGAGGCTCTTTGATGGTTAGAACTTGGTGTTTGATTGTTGCCTATTCAAGAGGTCCATTGTTGCATTTGAAGAGTCATTGACACGATTGTAGCTTCTTATTCCAAGTCTGATTTCACTATGTAATGTTCTAGTATAAAACAAAAAATTAATATTCAAGTTGTTTGTTGCAATCTATATTGAAAAGGTTTAGTTTATTGTAATACTTGTCCATTACATTATCATCTTTATGTTATGTTCATTTGAAAATGGATTGAAAACCCAAACAAACACATCATTAAACAAGCATCCAACAAATAGGGGTTGGAAAAAAAATATTAGGGGTGTTTGTTACCAAAAAAATCTATCACAATGAAGATCGTGTATTCTAGGCTACGTGATAAACTTTTTGTCAGATTTTAGATCCCAATTTCCTCAAAATAATGTTTCAATAAGGTCTTATAAAGTTTTTGTTGGAGCCCAAGAATCCTCAAACTAGCCTTCCAATTTCTTGTTACAAAAATAACACCTATAGGTCTTAAATATTGTATGTAGTTCTTATATACAATTATTCTTTATTTTAAATTATAAGGACAAACCTTACAAATTAGAATCTTATAAATGTTATTTAGGAGTACTTGCAACAAGTACAATTAGACCCAAGTAAACATTATGCTTTAATAATGACTATGCAAACTTTCATTGCTTACAAGGATGAAAGATGATTGACTCTTTTCTTTTGAGAGATGTTTAATCTTTCACCAACATCTAGCCAAAAACTTTGTTTCCATAATTAATGCAAATGAGGATCATGCACCTAGTGAAGGGTGACTAACCCAAGCAACCATACACATATTTCAACAAGTATTAGTTGACAAGCAACAAGAATATAATAGCACTCATAAAGTCTTGAATTATAACTCAATTACACTTGCATTTTGCTTTAGTATTCCTTTAATGGGATGATCAGAAACAGGCATAGGATAAATGCCTCAACAGTAGCACTCGGAATGAGTCATAACCCAACACCAAGAGAATTGCTGTTGGCATTTTTAATGCTTAGACCAGGAATGGGAATCAGGCGGCTATCAGAATTTAACATAATTGTTGCCCAACAAATGTGGCTGATGCTCAGAATTGCAGGTAAATAAATTCCCACAACCCTATGCAGACTTTTCCAACTTGTTGTACCCAAACCAAATTTTTTGCTTCATCAAGGCATTTTGCATTTAAAAGTCTAAACCTTGCTAAAATGATGTAAAATACAGTTTTGGGCAATATCAAGCATGGAGTTTTTGTCAATAGTTTGTCAGTCAAAGTCAGTTTTATTGATCAGAGCCTGAAGCAGAGACTCAGAATGGAGCTTTTCACGATGGAGGAACATCTCACGACGACGTTTCATATTGCACATGATGATTTCAATGATCGAAACGAAGTTGTTAATGGTCAATTTATGAAGATTTCTCAAAGGCAAAGTTGGAAAGTGCAAGTATAGCCCAGGGGCGCCCAGCTTGTTGAAGGTCAAGATCTTGTCTAAAATGTTCAAGCATTCAGTCAATCTCTTCAGAATTAGTCTGGCTATCCGTTGAGCTATCCAGCGAAGCATTCCGAGACCCACAGCTCCGACAATCAGCAATAGAAGTTGAAATCCCTAAATTTCCAGATGTGAGTAATTTGTCTTTTTCAGGCAAAAGCGCGCCTCTAGCCTGAGGGCGCCCATCTCAAAGAGGGGGTAAATCTTCGTGTTTCTGATAGCTAATACAGTCAATTTGTTCTCAACTAGTTTGCTTATCCGACGAGATATCAAACGTAGTCATCCGAGTTTCAGAACTCCGGTAGCAGTCGTCTAAAGATCAGCTTATAATGTAGTTTTCACGTTTCTGAGCTTCTCCATTTGTTCCCAGTGCAAGTACAGCCCAGGGGCGCTGGTTTAAAGGACCCTTCAGATGCCAAAATTTGCAGACAGAGTCTTCCTAACATCAGTAATACTCTAGCCTAGCTCCGCAACGCATCATTCTGCTTGTCAATCCGACGTTCCAGGTGGTCGTGGCAGAGGTTCTACCAAGCACGTAATTTCACGGGCGGACCAACATACAATTTGCAGTGTATTTCCACAGTCTAGAGGCGCCTAGTCTTTAGGCTTGTCAGATGAGTCCGTTCGCGTTCGAAGTCTTCACGGCTATTGAGCGTAATCATTTTATCTATCCAACGAGCCTAGCCGTCAGCCTTCGAAATTTGGCAAACGCTCGTACGTGTGAGGTCTTTGACAACATGCTGAAAAGTGATGATGTCCGGAAAATGGCTGTCTGGAGCGGTAATTTTAAATAAAATACGCACTGGAGTTTTTGAGGTCTTAGAAGCAATTTTCTTGCTTCGTCACCTCCAGAGACTTCTCTTGTGGGCCCTTCTAGCTATCCGTTAAAACAGATAGTGCCTGAATCGGGTCATCCCAGCTCCAGATATCAGAGATCAAAGTAGGGTACTTGGATGAAAGTTCAATTTTTGTGAAAATGACCTCAGTGCAACTAAGAGCCAGGGGTGCTTTTACTTTTGAGGCCCTTAATGAACTTTTCAGAGGTCATGTGTATAGTCATTGGATGCAGAATATCTCCAGGCACGCAGTGGGCTTCGTTTCATATCAACAGGGTTCACTGTTCACCGTCAGCAGCCGTTTGAAGTGTCAGATGGCAGTTTAGGAAAATGGCTAAGTTTGGAACCCATAAAGCAATTTAATCAGGGGCGCCTAATTTTTCAAGGGATTAAACGATGGATTTTGCAGTTATGTCTCCCATCAGACATTTCTTTCTTGTTCAGTAGGCTTTCCGATGAATTCTCCAGATCAATCTCAGCATCACCCGGTCATCCGGAAATCAATATCGAAGTTGGCCAGTCATCACAGTGCAGTCAGCGATAAAATAGGGAGTTAATAAAAAGTGAAGTATCTTTTGAGCAAATGGACGCCTATGAGTTCAAGAGATGACTTTTCAAAATCGGTGAAGCCCGACGGTGAATCCTAAGACTTCATTCGAATTGTCAACTGAAGTTCAAAATATTTTTGCAATTTTAGCATTAGATGGCGAATTTCTATTTTTGGCGCTTTTTGCTATTTGCATGATGAATATTTTATTATTCGAACTTCTAGTCAGTGGCAGTGGAACTGAAAGGCCACCAATCAGAGATTATCTATTTTTGACAGGGTTTTGAGCTCTTGCAGTTGTCAGATTGATGCGAATTTCATCTTCTTTAAGCATGGCGCCATCTTCATTTATTATTTATAAAGCTAAAAGAGAAATTCGTTTTTCTTCAAGGCAAAGGCGTATTTTCAAGCAAAATTCGTTTTTCTTCATTCACAAGGCGTATTTTCAAGGGAGATTCATATTTCTCAAACAAAGGCAGATTTCTCATCTATTTCCAAAGGCGATTTCTCCAATCACATTCTTTTGCAGGTTAAAAATTCACTTTTTCAGCAATTTGAAGAATTCAAGGGCGATTTTCATTGAAGAAGAGCATACAAAAAACGTCTTTTTCCTCCTTGATTCTCAAATTTCTCTCAGATTTCCATTCGTATGTTCCTGAAATTGGCAAATTTGACAAGTCTTAACATCTGGATCATTTCTATATAGCTTTCTCGAATTAAAATCGTGCATTTGATTTTTCAGGAATTTTTAACTCCAGAGCATTCGTTCTCGAGTTTCTAATTTTCTCAACTGAAAAGTCTTTGCATGGTCGAGTAGAAGTAAGATTTTCGCATTTCTCACGTTCTGGGTTGTCTTAGAATCCTTTTCTGGACAAAACCCATATCTCGGATTTTTTGCTGAAAATTGCCCTTTGATAGGCTATTTTTAGCCTCAGCAGGGTATTTTTAGTTTTCCAGAAAAGTTGTCAGAATATAGCTGTGTTCACAGTCAACAGGCGAGTTTTTCAGAGTACAGTACACACAGACTGAATTCAAGACCAAATCGGTCTTAATTCATGATTTCGTTAGAAAAGTTGAGACCATTTTGTATCAAGTTGCAGAAGAGATAATGTTCATCACTTCAGTTACGGAGCCGCCAAAGTTACCAGTCAGTGAAATGCTAGTTTGAGTGTGCAAAGATTGCCAAGATTGCTCAAGTTGCTGACATTCAGATGCTGATGCAGTTGACAGCCTCGTTGAGGGATTGATTGCCCGAGATCACACATAGTAAACTTCAGTTCCCACCTCTCAGGATAGACATTACACACACGAGTTGAACTTGGAGTTACCCTTTCCAGTTAACTCGATGTTGTCATCACATGCATATCTATTCTGAGATTTTCCTTATTCACTTGGAGTTTTATTTAGGGTTTTTTGTTAACTGATGGTAGTCTTCCAGTTAACTCGCTTTCAATAAGGACGTGCATGCTCGCACAATTGTCCATTTTTAGATTAGATGTTTCGGTTAACTGATGGTAGTTTCCCAGTTGACTGTATAGTTTACTTCATTAGGGCTTAGCAACAAGACTTGCATGCATTGCAAGAACTGTAGATGACACAAGGTGATTTTAGGGTTCCCTACACCTTGATGTATATAAATAAGAGCTTATGCTCATTTGTAAATAACTTTTGCTTGAGAGAGAAATATATGCTGCCCTCAATATTGCTCTTTTGGTATTTGTTCATGTGTCTTCACTATTATGATTAATTGTTATGCCACATAGGGTTTCATGCAATTGTAATGGTGAATTCTTTATGTTTTGTGCATCTTTACCATTATGATCAATTGTTATGCCACATAGGGTTTCAAGAGCTTGTGATGATAAATCTGTTTTGTGTATTTTTACCATTGTGATCAATTGTTATGCCACATAGGGTTTCATAAGATTGTGATGATAAATTCGTTTTGTAAAGTCTTTACTATTTTGATCAAGTGTTATGCCACATAGGGTTTCATAAGATTGTCATGGTAAATTCTTAAATCTGTTTTGTGCCCAATAAACTTGTCTAGATTGAGCTGATAGATGCGCCACCTTGCCTTCAAGTAGAGAATCTAAACTCGTTTATCGTCCGATAGTCAAACCCGCTCCATTTCCTCATGCTCTTTGTTTTCTTGAGGAAATTGGATAGATTTAAAGTAGATAGCTTAGTTGTAGTTAATGATCTGAAACCAAGAAAATCCTTAGCTGGCGTTCTTGGTTTTCTTAACCTTGTGCCTCTTCCTAGCTGAGAACAAAAAGATAGGACTTAGATTACTTTTCTTTTCCATGCATTCCAGCACAACGAGGGAGCTTCCCCTCCTAATTTGAAGAGCACTCATTGCGTAGTGTACATAGCTGTCTGTACAAACCTGCACTCCAGAGGTGTTAGATTTTATGCCAACACAACTAAAACAGATTCATAAGGTTCCATAACAGCTGTAATCATGGTCTAACAATTGTGGCCAGGCCAGTGGTTAAATGGATTGCCAGTCTTTATTTGGAAATATTTCTCTGACTGTTGTGCCCCATGTAACAATTATCATTTATGAGTCTTGCATCCAACCTTAATGCATTATGGCCAAATTATGATGGTTGTGACAGTTTGTGCTTATTTTTGTCCTCTTTTGGTTTTGCCGGAGTTGCACTTGCACTTCCTATTCGTTATTTTTCATTGTAGTTTTTCAGTTTAATGGACCAACTTTGTCCTTTTGTGTACATTAATATCATTATCATCATCATCAAATGCTAGAATAACCAAGTATAACTAGCATTATAGCTATACCCTTTCAGTTCTCACACATTTGCAAAATGGTCAAGTTAAATGCTAAATGCGCATGAGATTGCATTATAGAATGGAGCAAGTTAAATTGGACCATGTAAAATGTGCATCAAATACTATATTAAACCCAGTAATTGTTAGAACCAGTTCATACCTGACCAAAGATATGCCATGACTGCCTGTATGCTTTCAGTGAATCATACATATACATATATAAAGAACATTGTACACGACTATCTAAAATATGTGTTGAGGAAGGTACTGATCCATTGATTAAATGAATTCAGAAATATAGAAAGTCTAAAGTGCTTTTAATTTGGACTGCACAGCTAGAAAGTTTACAATATTTTTTAAACTGTTACAAGCAGTGTGTGGAAAGTAGTAAAAGGATGAGCGAAAATAACAAGTATTACACAGATCGCCGGATAAAGTATTAGTTTTTTGGATTGTAAAACCCCTTATGACATTGGAGTAGGCGCTTAACTACACAGCCACACATTATGCAACATTGATATTATGGTCGGCCAGCAACACCAACAACACAAATGTGGAGATTGTGTGAGAAGTTACGACTTGTAATAGATCTTAAAATTAAATGAGTAAATTGATATTAAGTGAGACCATATCCTACACTTCTGAATGTGGTTCTTACAAAGAAGAATAGGATCAGATGCAAACTTTTCATCTGCATAACAATTGTATGAAAGGCTTTTTTTACCAAAAGAATGTCAATAGTGATTTAAAAGGTACTTGATAGGAATATATCAAGATTGCACTGCTTTAATTGAGGTACATCAAGATTTCTCTAGCAGCATATGAATGTTTGCTTCTTAGATTTCAACATTTTTTGTGCAGAAGATGTTCCAACAATCCTCTCAAGCTGCAACCAAATTGGGACCATAGCATCATTCCAGTAAGGAACCAAAACAAATTAAAAATCTAACACAAGATGGATAAGATACGCAATTTCTTACTTGCAAACTATCAAAGTGTGAAAATAGAACAGTGCATGTAGGATTATCGACCCCTTCAAACATATTGGTAATCTGAGAAACAGATGCAAAACAAAGAGCAATAAGACCATGGTACAGAACTGAAAACTAAGATCTGTAGAGCAAAAATTAAAATGGCAATTCAAAATACCAAGTTATGCTATAGTTAAAGGCATATACACTTTTATAGAAGATAATTAGGTAAAGACCATTTTCAGCTAAAATGATAAAGACACAAATAGCAATATACTACCTCAGCATAAAAGTCATTCCTCTCTGGAAGAGAATAACAGATCAAATCCCGTATACCACGGATCTGCATCATAAGCACCCTAATTTCAATAAACAAGTACCATGTAATAAATAAAAAATGTGCAATCATTTGCTTCAAAATGTAACACACCTTATATCTATGATAGAAATGAGCACGCTCTGTAAACAGCATAATCTTGCGTTCCCCACGGAAAAACCAAGTTCGTCCACACGAAATATCACTTTGTTTTGTGTATCTGCAGAAATAGCAATGCATAAGAAAACTTGGTGTTGATACTGAGAAAGAAAGACCATTTCTTCCAAAAATGCTGAACTTAAGACTCCTTTATTGCCAAAAAAAGGCATGCAACAAAGAATTCAGACAGCCTGATGTGGATGCAGCCAATGTGTAAAAGTTTGAGTAAAAAAATACTAGTGAAGATTTGATACCAATCACAAACAGATTACAAGAATGAAATAACAAAAAAGTTCACTCTGATTTATGTTTCATTTTTGCTTGTAACAAGGCAGGACAGGATCTCTGATTGAAAACATTGAGTTATAAATGCAAACTTTGCTAAGAAAAATCTATATACAGAAATATGAAAAGAAAAAGCATGCAGAAATAAAATACAATGGACATTCAATAAAATTCAAATTCTCATAACATATCCTTTACTATTAGTAAATACTAGGAATTTACAAATGACTCCACAATCCAAAGGCAATGATTTTTAAGTTACCTATGCATGATACTTTATATTTGAATGATGTCTCACTCCTAACATGAACTGGACACCGTGCATAGCCTTCTTAAGTAGCTTAAAATATTGCAAACAACAAATGTCATTACGCTAAAGGCCTCTCATCATGATCATTCTGGAGATGACAGCGACACTAAACCTTGATCACTGAAAGTTTTGCTCCCTCCAGATGCATATTATTTCTCAACAACTGCTTAATGATAATAACGAAGCCCCATGTAGTTGTGTTTCACCAGATAATCATGTGATAAACTGCAGAAACATCGATCTCCAGTACGGTTATGTTCACTCACCAGGTTCTCATGTTTCCTTAGACCTAACTCTTCAAACATAGATACTTCTTGAGCCTCAATTGTGTTAGCCTCATTTACCTAATCCATTTGAACCAAATCCCTAGTTCATGGACCTGAAATGTCCCAGCTTTCCTCAATAAAAACAATCTCTCGCTAGAATTTCATAATTTTTTAATAATGTCTTTTCATTTCCCCATTTTCCATTATCCCTTCAATATTCAAGATTTCTTATCTTCATGATATTTAATGTCATCCTAATTGCCTTGAAATATTTATCAATTGCTCTTGACTGATCTTTATGTCCAATTTTGTTTATGTGAAGTGAAATTAATTCTTTCACCACTTTTGAGTTGATTTGCAAATGTTTCTTGTATGACTATTATAGCATTTCTTTTTTATTGTAAGAATTTTTAGCCAAACTTCTCAGGCGTTTTCTTCACTTGGCCCATGAAGTATCCTGTTTAGACAATATGAAGGCAGTCATCATCAAAGTCTCTAATATATTTTCATCATCTTTAACTAGTACTTTTTTAATCTTCTTAAGATTAAGTTGATTTTTTTAATAATGAAAAAGTTGTATATATTAACTGTAGTGAAAATTACAGAAACCCTGTCCATGTACATGCTTGTAGGGAAGATTACAGGAACCCATGGATGGGTGCTATTCAAGCTAAACCCTGTTGAAAACGAGATACATAATCAAGGCAGATAGTCACACATGGATTTAGACCAAGAAAGACAAATTGAAATGCTTATATATAGATGACAAAGCTAGGCACAAAGGAACTGAAGGGAGAAAAGCAAAGCCTCAGCTGTTGTTTCTGGGAGTTGCAGTGCCTTTTCCCAGAATTCAGGCGAGCAGTTATTTGACACTCAGAATTCCAAATGCAGGCAGCATACCCTTCTTCTAGACTCTTAGGGTGCATGTTCCATTGCTCTGAAAAAGCAGTGAGCTAATTCAGCAAGATATACCTTTGATTGCGAGCTATTTTCACTGTGTTGAATTGTTGAAACTGCTGGTTGGTGAAATTGTTCCCTTCTCAACCTTTCACCACTCAGAATTTGTTATATAGCCTCTATCCTATTAATAAAGTTTGCATACCAATGCATGAGAATAGCCAACCCTTACTCTTTCTCATTTAAAAAATTGATAATTCCCCTCTGATTATACTTTAGACTTTATATCATAAAGGAAGAATTTGGGAAAAATAATGATTAATCAGGACTTGCCCTGATGATCATTGTTTACTCCAAAGACTGACATCTTTTTCATTTGATCATTCAACCGAAAAAATCAATCAAAAAATCACGATATTTGCAATTTTTCAAACTCAAAATCTGTCTTCTGGGCATTTTTGCTCATTTCTGCAGCAAATTTTGGTTATTTTCTGAGAGCAATTTTGGTTGAAATTTGACAATTTGACCACATTTGAGGGAGCTTGGTTGAAACCTGTGTTACACCAAGTTTCTAGGATGAGGACAGCAGGGGATGGGAACATGTTTCTGATGAAACACACACTTATACTAAGAGGGGGGGGGGCAGGGTGAATTAGTATAAGACAATTCTTTACTTTTTCAAACTAACAACCACAATAATATCAATTGCAAAATATCATTCACATAAGATCTAACAATTATGCAACGCAAGAACACACGATTTCTGTGAAACCCTTATGAGAGAAAACCGTGGAAAAATATTGCTTTTATATAAGTCTTTTTTACAATCTTTGTGTGCACCAACCTACAAGAGACACCAATCCCCTCTTGTATGATTTGTAGGCACCAACTCACTGGAGACACCAATCCCCACAACTGAGCACCAACTTAGTAAGAGACACCAATCTCTTCAATATGAGGCACCGATCTCGTCCCGTATGAGGCACCGACCTTGTTCCATATGAGGCACCAACCTCTCCAATAGAATCTTGTCTTCTTGAGAATAAATCTGATCCTTCAATGCACTATGATTACATATGCCTTTCTCACAAGATTTGCCTTAATTATATATTTATTCCTCTCTTCATACAAGGCTGCTGGTATAAGTATGATGTATCTCTTTTTACTCCACACACTTATTTTATATATTCATTTCTCCATGCTTGATTTATCTTTCATTTTTCTCCTTATTTGATCTTCTTTATATGTGTATCTTACTCCATCATTCCAGATTTATATCTCTTATTGATCACTTTCCCTATTTGAATGTTCTATAAATAATCTATTCACTCCATTGCTCTACACACTTTTCCTTCTTCACTCTTCACATATCTCACACATCTACTCACCTTCCTTCACACAAATCTGATTCCTATTATATCCTCATGGCTGAGTGAAGAGAGGCATTCTTTTGGAAAGGAGATAACCTCTTGAGACAGTCATGTCTCCTCTTAATTCTCCATTGCTGCCTCTTCAAAACTAACCGCTGCTTTCTTATATATTTAATTGCTTCCTTTTTTAACTTATTAATAGCTTAAAATGAGCAATTAATACATACATATATTTTCCTTTTAATAAGATGTCTTTTGCTGCCTTTTATGAATCTTTATCGCTGCATTTTCACACTTAATAATTGCTGCCTTCGAATGATGTGTATTATATATATTAATTGATACTCTGTAATGTCCCCATTTTCGATGTCCTCCTTTGGGCTAGTTTGGTTCTGACTCACTATTTTTAGTAAGTACTATTTTTAGTAATTGGTCCGAGCGGCAGTGCAATGTAGGGTTTCCTATTTGGGTAGTATGTGGGAGTTGTCCAATGAGCTTTAATGTTTCAGCCAGTATGATATTTGGTGAGCACTTACTATTTTTTGCAATTGCTACTTATAGTAAGCCTATTTCAGGAAACTAGTCTTAGACTCATAGTGTCCTCAGTAGTGTTTTTTCTATGGTGGCGTTGGAGAGACTAAGGTTGGATTATTTAATATTCACTTTTTATAAGTCACTTAGGTTATTTTAATAAAATAACTTTATAACTTAAGTTGTTTTAGAAGGCTGAATAAGGTAAAATAGTTTCCTTTCGAGCAGGCCACCCCTTTGAGGATTATTTGATAATGTTTTAAAATATAAAGCAAAAAAATTAAAAGGTTTTTGGAGGGAAAATGATTCAAATTGGAGGCTGCCCCAATTCCTCCCCCCACTCCTATTTAATCTGCTTTTAGGCTCTCATTTGGTTATGATGGATTTGATAACTTAAGAAGACTTGTAATGTCCCCTTCTCAAATGTGATCATTGCAATTGACTGTTGGCCTATTCTGGAGACCCGTAGGCTACTGAGATGGTAAAATTAGGGTTTCCTAATTTTGAGGAGGTTCTTGCTTGAAGTTTGAAAGTCGGATTGCGGATTCTTTCTGGGTTTTCAGAGAGCTTCGCAGTGGTATGGTCAGTTTGGCATTCCGAGCAACTTCATGAATTTACTATTTTTAGTAAATTCTATTTTTGGCAGTGGACAGGTTGGGTTCAGTTCAGTTGGTCTTCTTCTTCAGTTGGTTCAGCTGGCACTTCTGTTTTTGGCCCTTGGGTGCATTTTCTTGGAGAGATAAGTATTTTCACATTATAATATTATATTTTAATATTATAACACCCCTTTGCCTAGCATGACAACTTTATGTTGTTTTTAAAAAGGGGACTTAATGGGTCTAGGCTTCATTGAGAGATAAATTATATTTTTAAAGTCAAATATTGGGCTAAGTGAAATGGACGCCTACTTGAGGAGATTGACTTTTATTTAAAGTGATATTTCATTAAGGGAAAAAGGACGCCTTCTTTTGGAGGGAAAGGTTGAATTCAAAATTAGGGTTTTGGGCGCCCTTCTTGAAGCTTCTAGATGGTTCTCTTCATGTCTATATATTTAGGCCTCAGCTCTTCATTTGGGATCTTTTGTCTACTACACTGTTATGCTGCTGGAATGTATTCAGGCAAGCTTCGAGGAAAGCATACCTCCTAGCATTGGGCTCATCTTTTTGCTTGAAAGATAGCAACAAGTTGAGAATTAGATTGTAGTTGGGTTATTTTGCATTGTAGTTGAGTTTCATTGCATTGGGTAGCTGTTATTCTAATATTTTGTCATATTTCAGAGTTGTTGATATGCATGGTTGTAGGTAGTTTTCATTCATAAATCAAAAATACACAAAGATATTGTTCTAGGTGTTGGTTATTTCATCTTGTCTCCTTGGGGCGACCCTTCTTGCAAATTTGTGGAATTTATAATGAAGTTTCTGATTTTTCCTAGCAAAATCGCCCCTACAAGAGGGTCGTACCATTTAGGAAGTACCTTGGGATGTGTGCAAAATAAATGGGAGTTATTTGGTGAGGTTTTAAGTGTTCATTTTGGGCGCCTTCATCATTAGAGCAATCTACAATTCGTTTCCTGTCATTAGAGTGAGATTTGAGCAAGTTATGAACATTTGAGTGAGTATTATGTTGCAGATTTCATCATTTTATGTTGCAGGTCTGATATATCAGAATCAAGAAAGTTGTTCCTTTGGTTGGGATTGAGCATTGGAAGTCACATTTGGCATTGGGAAGACATACTAATCAGTTGCAGCATTGAAGGACTTCAAAACTCCAGATTTAATTGAACATTCTGACATATTGTAAGCTGTTAGTAGTACTATCAGCCATTCCTCTCCTATTTCTCATTAATCAATTGTATTTTCCAATGAATAAGTGGAAGAGGATGGCTTGCCGCCTATTTGCTTTCAGTTAAGTAGCTTAGGGACCCTCTGACCATATGCTCGCCCTCACACGGCGCCATTCTTGGTTAGATTTACTTGAGTTCATCATGCATTGATCCTCTGACCATATGCTCGCCTTCACACGGCGCCATTCTTGGTTAGAGTTCCTTTCCAGTTGTGCATCTGCATTAGATCCTCTGACCAATGCTCACACCTTGCCCACATCGGGATCCTAGTGTACATTCTGGTTAGAGTTACTTTCCGCATCATTTTGGTTTAGTGCTAACCTTAACGGGTGCGTGTTGAATTGTAATTTCATTGCAAAAACCAAAAAAAAATTGGTCCAGTTCTTTACAGTGGTATCAGAGCCATGATTCTACCAACCTGTGCCCTACAGTGATTCAGTTGTCAGATGAGTGACAGTGATTGCAGATACTTCACCAGAAGTCAGGCCAAAAGACAACAGACACAATTTCCGCCAATGCCAGAAGCAGATACCTTGTCAAAAGCTTTGAGAGAAACAGGAAGAATAGTTGATACTGGTAAAACAGTTGAGAACATGGCTGAAAGTCATAAGCAGGCCATGGATGAAAGAGATGAAAGGATGGAAAAGAAATTTGACGGAATGATTGAGTAGATGTCCCGGTTACTTGCACGGATGGACCAGCAAACTCCTCAGAATCTTACCCCTAATCAAAATCATGCTACAGGAGAAAATAGTGGAGTCAATGGGAACAATGGTAATGGAGGGAATAGAACTATTGGTCAGCATGAGGCCACCTCTAGAGGATCAACCTCTAGGCCACTCTTTCCTACATTCACTCAGAAGGAGAGTCCGCCTGTTGAAGTTGCCGTCCCTTTTGCAGATGATGCCCGACAAGCATACTTGGAGTATACCACCTTACCCCCTGATCTTAGAGACCAATGGTCATTTGATTGATTCTTGAACCAAAGAAATAGAAGGAACGGAGGAAGAACTGATAATAGAGCTCCAATGGCTCTTAGGATTGATTTCTAGCAAGCCCTTGGGAAGGTGTCTTTGGCTCACTTCGATGGAAGTGGTGAGTGTTCAGCCAGATCGTGGGTTCAGAAGCTTGACAATTACCTTTCACTTCGTCCCATGCCAGAAGAAGATGCCATCAAGTTTGCGACACTACATTTGGAGGGGGCTGCCCATGAGTGGTGGTACCATGGTTTGGTCAGGCTTGGCCACAACCTCATTCGAACCTACGATGAATTCACCAATAAGCTGATTGATAGGTTCGACACTAAGGATCCTGAAGTAAAATTTCGTGAGCTTGCACAATTGAAGCAGCATGGCTCCTTGGATTCTTCCATCGCTGATTTCCAAAGGCTTTCCGTGATGGTGCCTAACATCATTGAGAGAAGATTGGTTGTTTTGTTTTCTGAAGGATTGGTTGAGCCCTTGAAAGGGTGGGTTAAAGCCTTCAATCCACCAAGTCTCGAAGAAGCTATCAAAAAGTCTCGAAGTATGGAGTTATCGGCCCCTAGGCCTAAATTTCCACGAAAGCCCTTTGGTCACAAGAAGGATAAGAGGCATTTTTCAAATCAGCACAAGAAGTTTCCACCCAAGTTGACTGAAGAGCAACGTGAACAGCTTAGAAAAGAGGGCAAGTGTTATACATGTTTGGAACCTTGGGTTAAGGGTCATAGATGTCCTGGAAGAGGACGTTATAATCAAATGGGGACTTATTCTGATTATGGATCAGAATCTGATATGTCTGATCAGCAGTCCTATTTTGGGGACAGCGAGGAAGAAAGAGCTCCAGAAGAGTCTGATCATGAGCAAGGAGTTGGGGCCCCTATTGCCCAACTCTCTAGTTTCCAAAAGAACGAATCTTTCAAGGTTCGTGGTGGAGTTGGAGGACACTGAATTGTTGCATTGATTGACACTAGGGCCACACATAATTTCATTGACGAAGGAGTGGTTGCAAAAAGAGGTCTCAAAACTGAAGAATTTGAAGGCTTCAAAGTCATGGTGGCTGATGGATTCCATATTTCATGCAACCGAAGGGTTCCTAACATGTCTATGCAGTTGGGCAACTATGAAGTTAAGGATGACTTCTATGTGGTTACTATTGGTGACATTGATGCAGTACTTGGGTATACAATGGTTACGCTGTCTTGGTGAAATCTCTCTCAACTTACAAACAATGGAGCTCAAGTTCCAATCTGATGGAAAGAAGGTGGTGTTAAGAGGAATGTCAAATGGAGGTCCTCGAATTGTTTCATTCAAAAGAATGGAGAGGCTGATTCGGCACGATCAAGTTGAGTGGGCTGCGGAATGCATGGTTCTTCCAGCTAGTCCAGTTGAGACCAAGAGGGACTACCCTCCAGATATTCAGTCTATACTTACCAAAAGGAGTAAGGTGTTTGCTGATTTACCTCCTGGGCCGCCTCCTGAAAGAGGAGCAGAGCATGTCATTGAACTCAAAGAAGGGACCAAGCCAGTCATCACAACACCATATCGGTATCCTAAGAAGCAGAAGGATGAAATCGAGAAGAACATTAAAGAACTCTTGGAGATGGGTTTCATTCGCCCAAGCAAGAGTCCCTTCGCTTCAGTAGTAGTCCTTGTGAAGAAGGATGGCACCATCCGCATGTGTGTGGATTACCGTGCCTTGAATCAAAGCACCATAAAGAATCGGTATCCTATTCCTCGAATTGATGAGCTCATTGATGAGCTACATGGTGCCAAGTTCTTTTCGAAAATTGATTTGAGGTCAGGCTACTATCAAATCCGGATAAGAGGTTCAGATGTCGAGAAGACGGCATTCAGATGCCACTATGGACACTTCGAGTTTCTAGTCATGCCTTTTGGGTTGACTAATGCTCCGGCCACTTTTCAGTCTTGCATGAACAGAGTTTTGCAGAAACAGTTGAGGAAATTTGTGTTGATTTTCTTTGACGATATTCTCATCTTCAGCAAGACATGGGAAGAACACCTCAAGCACTTGGAGGAAGTGCTTAGCATTTTTGAATCGGAGAGTTTGTTTTCCAAGGAGTCCAAATGTGAATTTGGAATGAAGGAGCTGCTCTACCTTGGTCATATAATCAGCGCTGAAGGAGTGAAGGTTGATCCTGAAAAGATCAAGGCAATAGTTGATTGGCCACCTCCAGAAAACTTGACTCATTTGAAGGGATTCTTGGGTCTTCGTGGCTTCTACAGAAGGTTTGTGAAGGGCTACTCTCAAAGTGTTGCTCCCCTTACTGACCTCACTAAAAAGGGGGCTTTCATGTGGTCAGAAAAGGCTCAAAGTATTTTTGATAAGTTTAAGAAAATCATGAGTTCTTGTCCAATGTTGGCCATACCAGATTTCTCTAAGCCATTCGAGTTGCAATGTGATGCATCAGGAGAAGGTGTTGGTGCTGTTTTGATGCAAGACAAACATCCTATTGTGTTTGAAAGTAGAAAACTAAGGGGCGTTGAAAGGACCTATTCTATCTACGACAAAGAAATGCTTGCAAGCATGCATGCATTAGCCAAGTTCAGACAATATCTGGTGGGGAGCAAATTCGTGGTCAAAACTGATCACAATAGTCTCAAGCACTTCATGCATCAAAAGGACTTGAATGAAAGACAACAGAAGTGGGTGAGTAAGCTTCAAGCTTACGATTTTGACATTGAGTATGTCAAAGGGAAGAACAACAGTGTGGCTGATGCTTTATCCAGAAGACCTCATTTGAGCTCATTGTGTGAGCTTACTGCTAATTGGAAGGAGATGTTGCTTGCTGATTATGCAAAAAATCAGTTCGCAACTAGCATCATTGAAGGTACTTTTTATGATGAAAGGTACAAGGTAATTGATGGTTTGATATATTACAAGGGAAGGATTTTTTGGTGGCTGATTCCAAACTTAAGAAGAAGATTTTGATGACTTTCCATGACATTCCACTTGCTGGTCATCTAGGCTACTTCAAAACATATAGGCAGATTCGAGAAAGGTTTTCTTGGAAGGGGTTGAAAGTGGAAGTTCAACGTTACATCAAGGAGTGTAGCACTTGTCAAATGAACAAAAATGAGCACTCTCTTCCAGCTGGTCTACTGCAGCCACTTCCCATTCCTAATAAAAAATGGGAAAGCATTTTGATGGATTTCATCACGGGATTGCCTAGGGCTCAAGGCAAGGATTGTATTTATGTTGTAGTGGACAGATTGACCAAGTTCGCTCATTTTTTTGCCATCACTAGCACATTTTCAACAGCTCAAGTTGCAGATTTGTTTTTCCATGAAGTGTTTAGATTGCATGGGCTGCCAAAAAACATTGTGAGTGATAGGGACAACAAGTTCCTAAGCACCTTTTGGCAAGAAGTTTTCAGGATGAATGGTAGTGCTTACTCCAAGCACTAGCTATCACCCTCAAATAGATGGTCAAACTGAGATAGTGAACAAATGGTTGGAGGGCTATCTTAGGAATTATGTCTTGGAGCAGCAAAGAGCATGGATGAAATGGCTCCACATTGGGGAGTATTGCTACAATTCATCCTTCCACATGTCTATAAGGATGTCTCCGTTCATGGCTCTCTATGGTTATGAGGCCCCTAGCTTTGCTGATTTGGTGTTTGGTAACAGCAAAGCACCTCAAGCCAAGGATTGGTTGCAGCAAAGTCAAGATATTTTAAAGTCCTTGAAGAACAACCTTCAAATAGCACAAAATCAGCAGAAGATGTACGCTGATCAGCAGCGTGTTTAGCGTTCATTTGAGGTTGGTGATATGGTTTATCTTCGACTTCAGCCTTATAGACAGTCTACACTCAAGAAGAGTGGAGCAGAGAAGCTGAAACCTCGCTTCTATGGGCCATTCAAAGTTGTCAAAAAGGTTGGAGCAGTGGCTTATAAGTTGGAACTACATTCGAGTAGTAAGGTCCACAACGTCTTCCATGTGTCACGCCTCAAAAGGGCACTTGGACAAAATGTTGTCGCTTCATCACAGTTGCCTCCTTTAAATGAAGAAGGGCAGTTGACCTTGATTCCAGAAGAGATTATTGATTCCAGAGAGCGTTCTTTGAGGAGCACAATCAAAGAATACTTGGTGAAGTGGAAGAATTTACCCTTGGAAGATGCTACTTGGCAGAATGAGGAGATTCTACAACATCCAGACTTGCGATTGCTTGAGGGCAAGCAATCTTGGGGAGGGCGGACTGTACTGTCCCCTTCTCAAATGTGATCATTGTAGTTGACCGTTGGCCTATTCTGGAGACCCGTAGGCTACTGAGATGGTAAAATTAGGGTTTCCTAATTTTGAGGAGGTTCTTGCTTGAAGTTTGAAAGTCGGATTGCGGATTCTTTCTATGTTTTCAGAGAGCTTCGCGGTGGTATGGTCAGTTTGGCATTCCGAGCAACTTCATGAATTTACTATTTTTAGTAAATTCTATTTTTGGCAGTGGACAGGTTGGGTTCAGTTCAATTGTTCTTCTTCAGTTGGTTCAGCTGGCACTTTTGTTTTTGGCCCTTGGGTGCATTTTCTTGGAGAGATAAGTATTTTCACATTATAATATTATATTTTAATATTATAACACCCCTTTGCCTAGCATGACAACTTTATGTTGTTTTTAAAAAGGGGACTTAATGGGTCTAGGCTTCATTGAGAGATAAATTATATTTTTAAAGTCAAATATTAGACTAAGTGAAATGGACGCCTACTTGAGGAGATTGACTTTTATTTAAAGTGAAATATTTCATTAAGGGAAAAAGGACGCCTTCTTTTGGAGGGAAAGGTTGAATTCAAAATTAGGGTTTTGGGCGCCCTTCTTGAAGCTTCTAGATGGTTCTCTTCATGTCTATATATTCAGGCCTCAGCTCTTTATGTGGGATCTTTTGTCTACTACACTGTTATGCTGCTGGAATGTATTCAGGCAAGCTTCGAGGAAAGCATACCTCCTAGCATTGGGCTCATCTTCTTGCTTGAAAGATAGCAACAAGTTGAGAATTAGATTGTAGTTGGGTTATTTTGCATTGTAGTTGAGTTTCATTGCATTGGGTAGCTGTTATTCTAATATTTTGTCATATTTCAGAGTTGTTGATGTGCATGGCTGTAGGTAGTTTTCATTCATAAATCAAAAATACAAAAAGATATTGTTCTAGGTGTTGGTTATTTCATCTTGTCTACTTGGGGCAACCCTTTTTGCAAATTTGTGGAATTTATAACGAAGTTTCTAATTTTTCCTAGCAAAATCGCCCCTACAAGAGGGTCGTACCATTTAGGAAGTACCTTGGGATGTGTGCAAAATAAATGGGAGTTATTTGGTGAGGTTTTAAGTGTTCATTTTGGGCACCTTCATCATTAGAGCAATCTGCAATTTGTTTCCTGTCATTAGAGTGAGATTTGAGCAAGTTATGAACATTTGAGTGAGTATTATGTTGCAGATTTCATCATTTTATGTTGTAGGTCTGATATATCAGAATCAGGAAAGTTGTTCCTTTGGTTGGGATTGAGCATTGGAAGTCACATTTGGCATTGGGAGGACATACTAATCAGTTGCAGCATTGAAGGACTCGAAAACTCCAGCTTTAATTGAACATTCTGACATATTGTAAGCAGTTAGTAGTACTATCAGCCATTCCTCTCCTATTTCTTATTAATCAATTGTATTTCCCACTGAATAAGTGGAAGAGGCTGGCTTGCCGCCTATTTGCTTTCAGTTAAGTAGCTTAGGGACCCTCTGACCATATGCTCGCCCTCACACGGTGCCATTCTTGGTTAGAGTTACTTGAGTTCATCACGCATTGATCCTCTGACCATATGCTCGCCTTCACACGGCGCCATTCTTGGTTAGAGTTCCTTTCCAGTTGTGCATCTGCATTAGATCCTCTGACCAATGCTCACACCTTGCCCACATCGGGATCCTGGTGTACATTCTGATTAGAGTTACTTTCCGCATCGTTTTGGTTTAGTGCTAACCTTAACGGGTGCGTGTTGAATTGTAATTTCATTGCAAAAAACAAAACAAAAATTGGTCCGGTTCTTTACAAGACTCTGCCAGATTGTTTCCAGTTTATTGTTTGTAGCTGGTTGAGGAAGTGTTGATGTGTTTTTCGTGACCGCACAAATGTAGAATAAAGTTGCCAACGGCTACCCTATTCTCTCTTGATCAAAGTATCCAGCACACTAAGATTGCAAGAGAGTTCGTGTGTTCAACAACAAGGTTCCTTCAATGCGAATAGTCTAAGTTGGCTCGATGTGATTTGTTGGTATTTCAAGTGGACTTACGGAATTCTTCAACAACGGAGAAAAGAATTCGAGTGCTTGAAAGGTTTATCTATAAAGCTCTTGTTTCAGAAGGTACCGAATGTAAATGGTGTAGGGTTAAGAAGGCTCTAATCTACTCTAAGGCGTGGGATATGGAGCTCAACTTCAGCAAACTTCAACCGAACTTCGCTTTGCCTCGCATTGGACAGCTTCCACGGAGTCGGTGCAATCTCCAGTAGAGATGACTAAAGATGTTCAAACCACCACTTGACATGAAGATACCATCACAACGACACATACCATCATTCAAACTGTGATTGAAGTTAGGCCCACAACGTTTCCAGATGACCACACAAGGCGAACACACCATACATGAGCCTGCTAGTGGTATGGATAAGCGAAGCTTGCTCAGATCAAACACCACATTCCACAGCTAACATCTACTTGCATAAAAATGAAATTACGCTACTCTACCCTACTTGAAGTAGAAGGGATGAAGAAACCTCGCTAGCTACCCATAACAAAGACGAATTTCACCATCAATGAAAAGATCTTTTATTATGAAAGTTTTACACAACAATTTCTTGTAAAAGTTTTCAAAGGAAAACTTTCCTTCTTCAACTACACTATCAATCTATACTAAGCTACTTCTAAGTTACCCCTCTACTCTATGTCAGATCAAACACCACATTCCACAGCTAACATCTACTTGCATAAAAATGAAATTACGCTACTCTACCCTACTTGAAGTAGAAGGGATGAAGAAACCTCGCTAGCTACCCATAACAAAGACGAATTTCACCATCAATGAAAAGATCTTTTATTATGAAAGTTTTACACAACAATTTCTTGTAAAAGTTTTCAAAGGAAAACTTTCCTTCTTCAACTACACTATCAATCTATACTAAGCTACTTCTAAGTTACCCCTCTACTCTATGTTTACTGTCTAACTAGTGCCTATTCTAATCTATTACAGATGAGGGGGAATGCCCTTTATATAGCTGGCCAAGTCCAACGGACGGCTCAAATTACAATCGGCTGGATGGCCCAGATTGTGCCACCTCAGCCCTAAACAAGATTCACCCTAAAAACCGCCACAAAGAGGAGTGGGCCAATAAATAAGCAATTAATGGCCACCATCTTCTAGAAGATTCCCGTTTGTAAACGCGTTCACACTATTCTTCTTTCTGGACTTGCAAGATTCTCTTGTCTTGGATTCAATTGTTCATGCTTTGCATTTGCCTGACTGCGTTTGGTGCATATTGGGTCTTTAGGGAGAAAATCTAACAATTAGCCTTTTCTTACTTGTTTCACAATTCCATCATCTTGGACTATTTGCTTCATCACTTCAAGTCATCACCGCCTAGTCTCGACGTTCACCCTATAAAACAAGCAAGAAGGGTATCAGAACACTTCATAGTATAAATTCACTTTACTTACTTGATTTTCATGCTCTAACTTTGAGGTTTTGAGTGATCTCATCATCTGATAGGGCTCATCATTTTCCTCCAACACAACTTTTGCCTTTAAATTCCTCTTGCCTTAGAATATTTTCACATTATCATTCATCCTCTTTAGGGCGCATCTGGAGACTTGAGCTTCCATTTTCATTCCATAGGCCGAGGCATTCACTCTGGCTCGAGAAAATTGTTTTCATCAAGAATTTGACTGTATCTTCAACAACATCATTTATTACTTGCCTTAGAAAAATTTTAAATTTTTCCCAGGAAAACTCATTATTTCAAGTGTCGATCAAAATCTCCATCTCGAAAGCCTTGGCGAAGTGCAGAAGGCTCTAAAATCAATTCCTTGTCGACAATCTTCAATACCCAGAAGAAAATTTTCCTCAGAACTCTTCGAATTCATGGGCATACAACGAACGGGTTCATTTAATTTTTCTTGAATTTTGAACCTTAGAAAAATAATTTTCAACAAATTTATTCCAGTTCTCCATCCCTGTGAGTATTTTGTTGCTTTGACTTGAAAATTTCTATCAATCCTGTGAAGCTGACATCATCGGACTCCTTCACTAGCAATCTTGCTCATGTCTTAGGAAATTTCATCACTTCACCAGACTTAGGTGTTTTTCCTAAGGAAGAAAAATTTGTGCCTTAGAAATTTTTTCAATTTTATCTTCAATCATCTTGTCTGTGGTGAGGAATTTTATTAACTTCCTTAGAAAAATTGTCTTGAAAGCACATATCATGGAAGATGTTTAATTTCAACGCCCAACATGTTTTATTCACATCACTCCATAGGCTTAATATTCCCAACGCCTTAGCAATATTCTCCACCTTTACTTGGCATTTTCAACGCCTTAGTCATTTTACCTTTCATTCACCTAACTTTGAGCGCATTTTATATGCTAAGGTGGACAAACACCAATGCCTTGATAATATTCACCATTTCATCTCTAACATGGGCGCATTCAAGGTAGGGAGAAGAAAGTCAACACTAAAATATTCCCATCTTGCATAACGCCTTAGAACCTTCTGCCTTTGCATGCATACGTTTTGTCTTTTTCCTCTTTTGCATGCATATAGTTTTGTCTTCATGCATACGTCTTGTCTTCAGCCCCATTTGGGTGCATTTCACATAGGGAGGTGGACTTAAGCATCAATGTCAAGCATATAACTTCATGGGCGCATTCAAAGGGTGGAGAAGGAAGTTTGACTCCCACGCCTTTGACTTTCTTTGACTCCTCCTAAAGGATGGGCGCATTTTGGGGTGAGAGGAGGATAACTTTAGATTTTAGATTCTTCTTGCATGCTTGATGATGAGGGCACATTTGGCATGTTGAGGAGGATTTACCTCAACACTTAGAAACTTTTTATTTTATTTTTTTATCATCAACACTTCCTCCCTTGGGTGCATTTGAGGTGTGGAGGTGGAATTTCCATGACTTAAACATTTTTCTATCACCTCTTCCAGATGATGGTGCATTTTGATACCCCTGCAGGAAGTTTATAACACTTAGACAATTTTAAAAAAGCCAACACCTTCTCAAGCTAAGGGCGCATTTAGGGGGGCAAGCAGGAATAACTCCAGACTTAGATTTTTATTTATTTATTTTTCATCTGCCAGCTTCTCCTTGGGCGCATATCATAGTAAGTCCCCCAATTCTCGTATCTCTGAAGCTCGGAACGATTTGAAATTTTAGGCATAGGACCTTCATGACCTTGTCAGCCTGTTCACACTGCCATCCTGAGTTGGCCTGCTATTTTTAGCCCATTTCTAAAGGTGACTTACTATTTATAGTAACTGCCCATTTCTAAGACCTCCACAACTCCATTTGACTTGAAATTCGAATGAGGTGCTCCTCATCGGGTGACTTGCCCGTTCACACTGGCGCCTACTGCTGATTTACTATTTTTAGCCAATTTCTGGAACGCCTTACTATAAATAGTAAGTGCTCTGATTGCCTTCAAATTTTACTGGTGGATAGCTTGAAAGATACTGATCGCAGTGCGATACACCGGTTTTTGAAAATTTTGACCTTTAACCCATCATTTTGGGTCCCGAAGCTGGAAACCCCAATTTGACTTGCATGCATATCAAACGACTTTTGTTTGACCTCATTTTTGTTGCACTGCGCCCCGTTTGTTGTTCTGATGCGCTGGGAGAGAGCTGCCGGATTGGACCTGCCAAAAATAGTGTCACTACTAATCATCCTGCTTTGCATGTCACATCACTGCGAAGCCCTTGAAAAACCCACAAGGAATCATCAGACATGCAAAGAAAACCCTGACATGCAAACCCTAAAAATAGCCTCCGAAGGCTGAACTTTGAAAGTCACTATCTCATTTTGCATGTTACACCATTGTGTGGGTCTTTGAAAACCCAGAAGGAATCTCCAGACATGCACTGAAAAACTCTACATATAAACCCTAAAATTTGCTTCGGAAGCTGAACTGCTAAAAATAGTAAGTTGTTTGTTCTGGCTCTAAATTTGTAGAGGAGTAGCTTGACATGTTCTGGATGCAGTGTAACTCTCGAAACTTCAAAAATGTTGAAGGAACGCTCTGAATTGCACACTTACTAAAAATAGTAAGTCGCCAGAATTTGATGAAATTTCAGTGGAGACTTGCTGGAAGCGCATTGACATCAATGTTAAGCTCTGTTTTCAATTTATTCACCTCCTTTGACCACAAATTGACTAGAGGAATACAAACCCTAATTCTTAGACTTAGCCCGAATTTCACGTTTAAGCTCACAGACGGGCACATCCCCGAAAGGAAAACAACAGAAAAGGGACAGAAAGAGAGAGAAAGACAATAGGAAAACTAACTAAAATCAAGCAAAAGTTCGAAACGAAGCAAAAATTAGGGGGGTCCCCATTTGCAATGGGGCGATGTGTGAAAAAGGTCACAACATTAGCCCCATCCTGAATAAATGTTCCTGAACATTTCAAAGACAAAATCCGTTCTATACTCAAAACCTTTGGATAATTCTTTCCAACCCATCAACTGACTAGGGGATATACTCAAAAGGGAAAAGGAATCCTAAATTGGATCAAGGCACCTCATCTTTTGATTACAAGTGTGTGCATATGCGTTTGTTCCAACTCAAAAGACCATTGAAGCTCCTAAAATCCGTCCCAGCAACATAAATATCTAAACTTCAAAAGCATCTGGGACATTGCCTCGCTACCGGTCAGGCATCCATAGCCCCGACGAGGTTGTCGCTACAATTCTCACGAATATTGCTCCACTGCCAGCCAGGCATCTATAGCCCCGATGGAGTTATTCGCATATTCCCAAAGCCAAATTCTTTGATATTTCTTTCATTGCTCTTTTTCAAATATTTCTTTTTTTGCACATTTTCTTTTCCTCTTTTGATTTCTTCGTCAATTCCTCAATTGGCTGGTAGGCAATGAAGCCTCCAGTGGGTTTGAGAATTGTAGTGGCGCTGAAGCAAGACGTAAGATTTTCACTTGCCAAGACTTCTCCTAAGAAACCTCAATGACTTAGAGCAATTAATCATGTGTGTGAAATATAGCAATCACGAGAATTGGTGTCAAGACACAATAGATGATTCCCTTCTAAGTCAAGTACAAATCTTAATCAAATGATAAGACTTGAAAGAACAACCTCAGTTCCTAAAGCACTTCCTGAATGACTGTCCAAGAAATAGACTAACATTATGTCAACATTGTACTGGAGTGTGGCGGAAACAACACAACACCCCCCTCACAAATGGGATCCCCTTTATTGAAAGCAAACTAAACTATGAAAGCAAGACAACTAATCTAAAAAAAAAACAAAAACTTTAAGCGAACAACAGTCAAAAGACTCAAGTACATACAACTCCTAGCATGATTTCTTAGGACATTTAGTAGTGACACAACAACGGTGATAGTGCGGAGCCTAGCAAATTCGTCCTTGAACTCAGAAAAGTAATCTTTCACCATACAAATCTCAAACTCAAGCAAAACTTCAGGAAAAATTAGCAATTGAGGCAACTCATTCGGACCATGATTGATCCATAAACAAGTTGTCTTCCCTAAATCTCCATAATCAAAATGATATTCTTTGTAGCCAATAGTAGGGAAAGATACAACCTGGTGGTCTTCATTCGCTGGCGTGCATTCTTGCCTATCGTCCGTTGCTTCATTAGGAGGTCGAAGTTGATGGTGAACCAAACCTCTTGCGTTCAAAACGTGGAGATGATCCAAACTGGGAGGAGTGTGGCGGGAAATCAATTCAAAAGGGCATTTGGAAACTTGGATTATTTCATGCGCTGGCTCTTTTTGAATCCCTCACAATGGATCAAGCCCCAACCTGAATTGTTCTTCATTTTCTATCTCTTTATCAGGCAGTGTTTCATTTGTTTCAATTTCATCAAGCAATTCTTCCATGACTGTGAATAATGGATCAAGTGTTGATGCAAAATGCATTTCATATTCTGCCTCTAACTTGGTAGCCCATTGATCATCAAACACATCATCTTGCCTTAAGTTGCTTAACATTTCTTCCATCTTGTTCATGCATGATTGAACCTTTTCATCAAGAAGCGTTCCTTCTTGAAGTGTACTGAAATTGCTTCCCTCTTCACGTTCTCCTCCTCAAGTGAATGAACATTGAAAATTTCTCACACCATCTGTACTTCGAGCTAAGTCCTCCGTTCCTGGTTCTTGATGATCTTCAATAACTCGCAATCTTGTACATTCATTCACTTCCGTATGCTTACAGTTGCCTTGGGTGGTTTCTCTTCCTTAGATATATCCCATTGCTTCTTTGATCTTTGCTCCAATAGGCTCTTGTTCTAGCATGATGTAGGAACAATCTTCATTTGCTTGCTCCCTAAGCTCGATCACATCATCTTGTTGCGACTTATTATCCTTGTTGTTGGATGATGTTGAGGTACACTCTTCATTTGGTGCTAAAAAAGTTTGTGTGACATATTCAATCCATCCTTTGTCTTTGAAGAATCTGTATGGTAGTACTAGTAACCCGAGGCGACATCTAGCGAAATTGATGGCTTCTTCACATGTTGTGCAAGTGAACTCTGGATGAGGTGCGTTGTGAATCCGACACCAATGAGGGAGCAAAACACCTTTCAAACAAACATCGCCAAGTTCCATCTGATTTTGGATCCTAAGTATGAATCTTGCGAAGGCTTCATCCACAACTTCTGGAATGCTATAATCATCAGGTTCTACATCCAATATTCATGGCTTGTGGACATCCCAAAAGAAAATTTTCTCTTGGAGAACAAGCTCTATCCTTGAGAGGAATGTTAAGCAACTGATTTCTTCGTGCTGGGAGGTCTCATGAATTCGACATCTTCCTGGCAAAGCAAACTTAGACAAATTCCAAGGGTGTAGCTATGCATTCAATCTTTCTTGAATCTGAGCAATATCCGCGAGACTATCTTGAGAGCAAGAAATATGTCCATCTGTTGAGAAATCTCTTTTTTGATTTTCCATTTTTTGATTTTTTTGAATTTTTCAACTTTTCACTTTTTTTGGATTTTTTGACATAAGAGAGATCTAACATATCTCTGATTTGGAACTTCAAAGTTCATACTGGTTCCTTCCAGCCTCTGGAACAATTCAATGATCACCCTTCGTCTAGCGCCAATTTTGTTGATGTGTTTTTCGTGACCGCACTAACGCAGAATAAAGTCGCCAACAGCTATCCTATTCTCTCTTGATCAAAGTATCCAGCACACTAAGATTGCAAGAGAGTTCGTGCGTTCAACTCCAAGGTTCCTTCAATGCGAATAGTATCAGTTGGCTCGATGCGATTTGCTGGTATTTCAAGGGAACTTACAGAATTGTTCAACAACGGAGAAAGGAATTCGAGTGCTCGAAAGGTTTATCTATAAAGCTCTTGTTTCAAAAGGTACCGAATGTAAATGGTGTAGGCTTAAGAAGGCACCAATCTACCCTAAGGCGTGGGATATGGAGCTCAACTTCATCTTCATGCATACGTCTTGTCTTCAGCCCCATTTGGGTGCATTTCACATAGGGAGGTGGACTTAAACATCAATGTCAAGCATATAACTTCATGGGCGCATTCAAAGGGTGGAGAAGGAAGTTTGACTCCCACACCTTTGACTTGCTTTGACTCCTCCTAAAGGATGGGCGCATTTTGGGGTGAGAGGAGGATAACTTCAGATTTTACATTCTTCTTGCATGCTTGATGATGAGGGCGCATTTGGCATGTTGAGGAGGATTTACCTCAACACTTAGAAACTTTTTATTTTATTTTTTTATCATCAACACTTCCTCCCTTGGGCGCATTTGAGGTGTGGAGGTGGAATTTCCATGACTTAAACATTTTTCTATCACCTCTTCCAGATGATGGCGCATTTTGATACCCCTGGAGGAAGTTTCTAACACTTAGACAATTTTAAAAAAGCCAACACCTTCTCAAGCTGAGGGCGCATTTAGGGGGGCAAGCAGGAATAACTCCAAACTTAGATTTTTATTTATTTATTTTTCATCTGCCAGCTTCTCCTTGGGCGCATATCATAGTAAGTCCCCCAATTCTCGCATCTTTGAAGCTCGGAACGATTTGAAATTTTAGGCATAGGACCTTCATGACCTTGTCAGCCTGTTCACACTGCCATCCTGAGCTGGCCTGCTATTTTTAGCCCATTTCTAAAGGTGACTTACTATTTATAGTAACTGCCCATTTCTAAGACCTCCACAACTCCGTTTGACTTGAAATTCGAATGAGGTGCTCCTCATCGGGTGACTTGCCCGTTCACACTGACGCCTACTGCTGATTTACTATTTTTAGCCAATTTCTGGAACGCCTTACTATAAATAGTAAGTGCTCTAATTGCCTTCAAATTTTACCAATGGATAGCTTGAAAGATACTGATTGTAGTGGGATACACTGGTTTTCGAAAATTTTGACTTTTTACCCCTCATTTTGGGTCCCGAAGTTGGAAACCATAATTTGACTTGCATGAATATAAAACAACTTCCGTTTGACCTCATTTTTGTTGCACTGTGCCCCGTTTGTGGTTCTCATGCGCTGGGAGAGAGCTACCAGAATGGACCTGCCAAAAATAGTAAGTCATTGAATACTAATCATCCTACTTTGCATGTCACATCACTGCGAAGCCCTTGAAAAACCCACAAGGAATCATTAGACATGCAAAGAAAACCCTAACATGCAATCCCTAAAAATAGCCACTGACATCAATGTTAAGCTCTGTTTTTAATTTATTCACCTCCTTTGACCACAAATTGACTAGAGGAATACAAACCCTAATTCTCAGACTTAGCCAGAATTTCACATTTAAGCTTACAGACGGGCACATCCCCGAAAGGCAAACAATAGAAAAGGGACAGAAAGAGAGAGAGAGACAACAGGGAAACTAACTAAAATCAAGCCAAAAGTTCGAAACGAAGCAAAAATTAGGGGGGTCCCCATTTGCAATGGGGTGATGTGTGAAAAAGGTCACAACAAGAAGGAAACCTTCATCTTTGGCACCAATTTCAGTAATGAAACTATCTACCCTAGCTGGATTTGTGGAGGGAGTCACTCAGGGTTTCTACAGGAGCTTCATTGCAATTTTGCGAATCATTTTTCAGATGCAATATTGGTGATAAGCAAGTATATTCTCAGTAGGGTTAATGCAAGGGTTTGAGGAATATTGAATATCAGTGTGGTGAGGTGATTGCAATATTTCTCTGGTTTTAATATTCAATTTCTGGGCATTTGTGAGCCATTTAAGAAGTCAACCTCCTCAGCAAAGAGCAAGAAGATTTCTCTGGGGGCGTTAGGGCTCAAAGTTTCTTTATTTATGGTCAACCTTCATCTGCAAGGTCATGTTCTTCATTGTGGTCCAATATTCCACCCATTAACAGTGCACATTATCCCTGAGCTGCCACATGAGGGTTAATACCCAGGTCATGTGAACTCAAGTAGAAAAAACGTGTGTATTTGAGCATATTGTAACCCTCCTTAAGGTGTTTCCGAAGGTGATGTTACTACAAGACCAAAGGATGAAGTCGTGGTTGCTCTAAAGGCATGGCATGATACCATTGAAGTGAAAACGCGACCCTTATGAGAGTCGCCTAAGCTCTTCATGGAAAAACATGCCTTCCTGAGGTTGCTGGTCCCTTGTCTCGCCAGGGCGAGTTGTTTCTAGGTCTGGTCGATTCATTATCTTCCCACCCTAAGCCATTTTCTATGAGTTGGAGCAATCTGTAAGTTCCTTATATATTTTGAGACTTTTCAGTGAGAAATCTGTTATTATCAGCAGGAAATTACTCTATAACAGTTTGCAAACATTGTATACTGAGTATGTAAGCATTGGTTATGATTCACTTTGTTATAAAGGCATTATCTCTAAGTTTTAGAAGGATTTCTAAGTTTGTTAAGGTCTGCGAATTAGTTCTTGAGCAGTCATCTAATGTATATCAGATTCTCTTTGTTAATGTCTTAGAGAATCACATCTTTCTGTGTATGCAACAAATTGATATAAATTTTTGTGCATCCTAATATTGTAAAATAAGCAGGCAAACCCGGGGATGCATCCCCCCCCTCTTAAAATGCCTCGTCCCTATCCTTGGGACGTCCCAGGTATAGGGGAATGGCTGGGGGACGACAGGGGACCATCCCCTTTTCTGCCAAAAAATAGGGAACCATCCTCGAAACGGGGGGACGCCGTTGATTGGATGGGGGATGGCTGATTGGTTCCGGGGACGACTAGGGGACTTCTAGGAGTCCCTTGGCCGTCCTCAGGACAATCAGCCATCCTAGAACTCCCCTAGCCGTCCCTAGGATGGTCAGTTGTCCCCCGCATCAAAGCATGGTCAAAACAAAACAAAAAACACATTTTCATAGAAAGGGAGTGTGAACTTAATTATGTCCACCCATGAAATAAATTGGTGCCACTGCTTGTTGTCTTGAAAATTTGGATAAGTGTAATTGATACAATTATTCAATATTGACTGTGACATCTAGTTCAAATGTCAGTGCTAAATTTCAAGGTCACATACCATACTTATGATGCTTTATTGTATGCAAGTGCAATTATGTGTTAGGCATAAATGTTCTATAGTTAAATAGCTAAACTAAGTCAACTTTCTTCACTTCAAGTTCTGAATTCTTTTCATTAATAATTCCAATAAGGATGTCAATGCAATAGGATATCCTATCCTTGTTTGTTGCAGTTTACATTTGGTCTTCCATAATCCATACCTATAGCTAGACAAGTCCTCCCATTAACTAGTATAGCATAAGTATTTTTCCAGTATGTACTGGTATCACAAAAAATACAATAAGACTATTTAATTTAACTGTTGTGTTCTTTTTTGATAGTTATTAGTATCACTAACAATTAACAAATGATAATTCAACATACAGGAAAGACACTTAGTTTATTGACAAATAATGTTGAACACAAATGTTATATGTTAAGGTTCTATAATGTATATTATGCATGCCTTATCCATGTTATCATATGAATATTTAAAATTTCCCTATATTTTATATAGCCGTCACCCCGCCATCCCCAAATTTGGCCTCTAAATCCAGAAATTTGGGGACCCTTCCCGCCGTCCCCGTCCCAGAAACTTGGGGTAACACTGAAAATAAGTCTTAGGAAAGGTCAGATTTGCTCTAGAATCTTTCAAATATTTGTCATGCATGCACTTGACTGTGTTGTTCAATAAACCAATGATGTTGTGATAAAATTGATAAATAGAATATCTATCAAACTGAAAAAATATCGAGCAAAAAATTATTATACAAAAGGGGGTAGACCATTACATGCTCCTTATAAAATGATCGTTGCATTATTAATAACAATTGTTGCTTATCATATATCATGATCGCTGCCATATATATATATATATGGTATTTCAAATTAATTGATATATCTTTCTTTGATGCCAAGGTGGTCGGCCAGCATGGGGAGGTCAGCTTATTTAAACAAGACATATATGATTTTATTTAATCTTCAAATCACCTATTAGAGGGAGGTTGGCTAGCACATAAATAAAGCATATTTCATCATAAGAAAGGCACTGCCTTACATAAGAAGTTGGTCATATATGAAATCTGTCATTTGTAAACATTTGCATTTAATTACAATTTTCCCTTGAACTACATATAAAGTCAGCCAAGAATGATAGTTAAAAGTTGGTGATTTAGTGTCCTTTAACATAAAGGAGGGGTAAATTTTTTATTAAAACAAGAAGTACAAAGCGAGAGCATTACATAGCCCTATCAAGTTCCACCAAGTGATCCAACTGTTGAGACAAATCCGGGGATAACTGACCCCAATCCACCAAATTCCAATCATGAATATGATCAGAAGCCCATTTAGCCAAACAATCAACAACAACATTCCATTCTCTAGGAATATGAGTGAAAGTAACAAACTCCAAAGAAGCACAGATGTTAAGAATCTATTCCACAAGCAAAGCCAAATTCCAACTAACATCCTTGTTGTGACCTTTTCACACATCGCCCCATTCAAGATGGGGACCCCTAATTTTTGCTCCATTCTGGTCTTTTTGGCTTTGGTCTTTTTGTCTCTCGCTCCGTCTGTCTCTTTTCTGCTGTCTGTCTTTCCGGGGATGTTCCCGTCTTTGAACTTAAACAAGTGAAATCTGGCCAAGTCTGAAATTAGGGTTTCATCTTTCCTGGTCAGTCTAAGGTCGAACGAAGTCAATAAATTGAAAATTGAGCTTAACAGTGTTGTCAACATGTTTCCAACAGGCTCTCAGCAAGATTTTCATCTGATTTTGAGGTACTTACTATTTTTAGTAAGTGTGAAATTCAGGGCAATGTGTCAGCATTTTTGAGATTCCGACAGTCCCACGGCATTCAGGGCGTATCAGACTACTTGTGTGCAAAATTTGAGCGAAAATAGACAACTTACTATTTTTAGTAGTCTAGCTTCCGGGACAAATTTCAGGGCTCGGATGCAGAGTTTTTCTTTGCATGTTGGCATATTCCTTCTGGGTTTTTTGAGACCTTCGCGATGATATAACATGCAAAACGAAAAGACCACTTTTAGAATTCAGTCTTCCAAGGCTATTTTTAGGGTTTGCATGTCAGGGTTTCTTTTGCATGTCGGATGATTCCTGATGGGTTTTTCGAGAGCTTCGCGATGGTGTGACATGCAAATGAAGATACTCACTCAGTAAGGAACTTGCTATTTTTAGCAGGTATGTCTCGGCAGCCGCCTCCCAGCAGTTCAGAATCACGAGCTGATCGCAGTGCCGCAGAAACGAAGAGAAACAGAGATCATTTGATATGCATGCAGAGCGAATTAGGGTTTCCAGCTTCGGGACCTGAAAAGAGGGACAAAAAGTCAGAATTTTTGAAAACCGGTGTAAACCACCGCGATCAGCTTCCTTTAGGCTATCTGCTGGTAAAATTTCGAGTCAAATGGAGCACTTACTATTTATCGAGTTGCGGGCGTCCCCTCCAAAATCCGTCGATTCAGGGGCGATCCGCGATCTTGGGGGCGGTAGGGGATGGCGGAGGACCGTCCCCACGAAAACTTCGAGAGCGTCAGGGGGCGGGGACGGCGTTGACCAAATAGGGACGGTTGACTAGTCCCGGGGACGGAAGGGGGACGGCTGAGCCGTCCCCTACGTTTTGAAAGCCAAAAACATAAATTTTAAAACATGAAATTTAAAAAGGTCGGCCCTGCCTACGTGGCATGTGTGGGGCTACCGAGTACTCGCCAAACTCGCCGAGTTTTGTGCCTTAGACTCGGCCATTTTAATTAAATTTTTTTTAAAAAATTGCAATCTTTAATTTACAAATTTTTTAATTAAATGGTGTGCGCCATGAAGGTTTGTGTGGTTTCGAAGGTCTTCATTTGGGCTTG
>VDFB02346258.1:271806-394870 GCA_007258455.2 Sequoia sempervirens
TGCCCCTTGACCCAACTGGGGGCGCTGCCCCCAGACCCCCACGAAGGGCGCTACCCCCAGACCCCCGCGAGGGGCACTACCCCTCGATCCTGTTGGGGTGTTTCCCCCAAAACCTCATTAAAACTATAGGTCTAAGCATGTTATAGGCCAATGATGAATCATGATCATTAAACCTACAAAATACATATCCCCTGTTGCAAATCTTTGCATCTTTTGCAATCAATGCCATAATCAAGGATTATCTTGTTCCATACATTAGACATACGATATTGTATTTTGATTTTCATAACAAACTTTAAAACTATATGGCAGCAATGTAGCCTTTGGGCATTTTGATATAAGTTTATAAATTATAACTTGGAGGTTGTTTTATGATTTGTGTAACTGTATGTTAATGTTGAATGCGTATTGACTATTGACTTTGAGTATTGGCATAATGTTGAACACAAATGTTATATGTTAATGTTCTATAATGTGTATCATGCATGCCTTATTCATGTTATCTATTAAATATTTAAAATTTCCCTATATTTTTATATAGCCGTCCCCTGCCGTCCCTAATTTTGGCCTCAAAAATCAGAAACTTGGGGACTCGTCCCACCGTCCCCTGCCGTCCCCGTCCCAGAAACTTGGGGTAACCTTGCTATTTATAGTAAGTCAATTTGGAAACTGGCTAAAAATAGTAAATCAGGTGCATGCGTTGATGTCGACAGTAAGGTCACGTGGTGAGGAGCACCTCATTCAAATTTCAAGTCGATCAGAGTAATGGAGCTATCAGAAACAAGAGGTTACTATTTATAGTAAACCACCTTCAGAAATAGGCTAAAAATAGCAGGTCAGCTAAAAATGGCAGTGTCAACAGTACAACAAGATCATGAGGATGCAGAGTTCAAAATTTCAAGTCGTTCTGAGCTTCAGAGATGCAAAATCAGGAGGCTTACTATAAATAGTAAGGCATGGAGAAGCTGGCAGAGGAAGGTAAAAAAAAAATGTCTATAAGTCTGAAGTTTATCCTCCACCACAGGTGAAAGGCGCTCAACTTGCCTTCAAGGTGTTCGAAAAATTTCTAACATGTTTTCATCCTCCTGCCACCTCCAAATGCGGCCACCCTCAAGGAGAAAGTTTAAAATTTTCTAAGTGTTAGGTTTTGTCCTGCTCAGGGAGTAAAATGCGCCCAAAAACAAGGTAGTCAAGGAAAGTCAAAGAGGTTCATCCTTCAGCCATGCTAAAATGCGCCCACCTTGAGAGAGTTATAGCAAAAAATTTCTAAGTGTTGAAGTTATCCTCCACCACCCCCTAAATGCGCCCATCCTGCACATAAGTGAAAATGCGCCCAAGGAAGAAAGAAGTCAACAAGTCAACATGTTTCATCTTGCACATAGGTGGAAATGCGCCCAAAATGCGAGTCAAAGAGGTCAATGGCGTTCATCCTTCAAGCATGGCAAAATGCGCCCAAAAGCATGCATGTAAAGACAAGAAATGGAAGTTGAAGGGTCACAAGATGGCGTTGGAAAAGGCTTCATTCTTCTCTCTCTCCCAAATGCGCCCATGCAAAGTCAAAAAGTCAAGAGTGTTTGAATGTGTTTCATCCTTCACCACATGCAAAATGTGCCCAAGATAGACTAAGAGTGGCATTGAATATTTTAACCTTCATGAAGTGTGATATGCGCCCAAGTTGAGGTAAGTAAAAGGGTGAATAAAGAGTGTGGGGATGAAATTTAAATTAATGTGGCCTAGGCGTTGGAAGTGAAGTCTTCTAGCAAGTGTAATATGCGCCCAAGGCACAAAGAGGAGAGATTTAAATATGCTAGGCGTGGTGAAATAAAATACAAGTTGTTGACAAATATTGCTAAGGCGTTGAAGTTGCAAAGTGATAAAATTTTCCTAAGGCGTTGAAGATGATGGAAGTAAAATATGTTAAGTATGATGTGCTTGCAGGAAGATTTTTCTAAGTGAAATAAAAAAATTTCTCGCCAAAGCAAAATGGAAGAAGTCAAATAAAATTTTCTAAGGCAAATTTTCAAAATGCAAGGTGATTTAAAATTTCTCTAAGGCAAAATATTTTCTTCTTTAGAAAATACGCCTGGACATGAAGGTGATGAATTTTTTCTTGAAGCGCGAGCAGGATTGCCAGTGATGAAGTCAGAAAATGTTGGCAGTGCAGGAACAATAAAAATTTTCCAAGTCAGAGCAACAAGAAATCTCCACAGACGTGAAGAATGAATTTAAATTTCACAGGGAAATAATTTTCTAAGGTTCAAAATTCAAGAAAATTAAATGAACCCATTCGTTGTGCACCCATGGATTCGTCGCGTTTCAGAGAAAATTTTCTTCTGGGTATTGAAGATTATCGATGAGGAGTTGCTTTTAAAGTCTTCCATGCTTTGCTTCGGCCTCTAGGGTGAAAATTTTAAATGGGCACCAGGTTGATGAATTTCCTAAGGGAAATTTTTAAAATTTTCTAAGGCAAGTGTGAAGAAAATGTGTTTTCAAGGTAAAATCCTCCAGACAATGAATCTGAAAATGATCGCCTAGATGATTTTTGATCAAATTCCTGATGAAAGAATTTCTTCTCGAGCCTGAGTCGGATAAAATATCAGAGTGAAGTGCGCCGAGCAGAATGCAAGATAGGTTGGAAATTTGGCTAAGGCATGAAGAATCATGAAGAATTTGAACGTCGAGTTGGCTAGTGAAGATGACGAACGCTTGAGGATCAAAGCATGAAAATCTTGGTAAGTAAGTTGAATTTATATTATGAAATGTTCTGATACCCTTTCCCTTGCTTGTTTTGCAGGGGGAACGTTGAGGCCAAACGGTGATGACTTAGTATGATGAAGCAGGTGATTCAAGACGACAGCTCAATCTCGAAGGAAGAAAAGTTGCAAGAAAATGGCTAAGTGTTGAAGAAACATTTTCAAAATCCAAGATGAAAAAAAATGATGTAAGCTCGAGCGAAGTTGAAGAACAACATCAAGAAGAAAATCAAGGGCAGTGTGAACGCGTTTCAAGATTGGAATCTTCTAGAAGGATGATGGTGGACATTATGGCTCATTTATTACCCACTCTCCTTGGTGGCAGTTTTTAGGGCAAATCTTGTTTAGGGCCGAGGTGGCACAATCTGGGCCATCCAGCCGATTGTAACCCTAGCCGTCTTTTGGACTGGGCTAGCTATATAAAGGGGGAGTCCCCCTCATTTGTAATTCATTAGAAATTAGATTTAGAGGCAGAAGCAGAGCTTAGAGGAGTAGAGAGAAGTTGATAGAGTAGAAAGTAAAGTAGTGTAGATTGAAAAGGAAGGAAAGTCTTCCCTTTGGATACTTTGTAAGAAGTTGTCATGTATGCTTTCATAATAAAAGAATTTTCATTGATGGTGAATTCTTCTTTGTTGTGAATAGTTGTTGAGGCTTCTTCGTCCTTCCAATTCATGTAGTATCTTGAAGTAGCTTAAAGTAAAGTAGTTTTCACTTTCATGCAAGTAGATGTTAGTTGTGGACTTGTGGTATTAATTGAGGCAACTTCATTTCTATCCATACCACTAGCGGCTTGCTGACGGCAGGTCTGCCTTGTGTGGTCAACTGGAAAACTTTACAAACTTAACTTTGATTGTGATTCATGTGTTTGTATGCGTCGTTCTGATGGTGCTTACATGTTGAGTTATAATTTGAAAACCTCTTGCCATTCCCTTGAAGATTGCACCGACTTTGTGTAAGTTGTCCAACGTGAGGCGGAGCAGAGTCTGGTCGAAGTTTGTCAAGATTGATCCCACGTCCCGTCCTTAGATAGAATATAAACTTCTTAGGCCCTACACTATTTTAATTTCAGTTCATTCCCGGTTAGAATTAGGAAACCCGTGCTCATTTGCCAAATCATTCGAATTACATGCAAAGCCCTTAGTCTACTGTCTGTTGTCAGCTATCGAACAATTGTGTAAGTCCCCTCGTGAGAACACAGCAACTCGCATCAAACCAACTGAGGGTATTCTAAGTATTCGGAACCTTGGAGTTGAAAGCATGATCTTACTCGCAATCTTAGCATGCTGAATACTTTGTTCAAGAGAGGATAGGGTATCCGTTGGGAAACTTTATTCTGTGTTGGTGCGGTCTCAAAAACCACGTCAACAATCCTCTAAATGCCGCCTATTCAACAAGTTCACCACAACCTGGGAATCAGACTCACAGATGATCCTTCGCCACCCCAATTGACTTCCACGCTCTCCAGCCATAAAATGGCTTGAGCCTCCATTAAATTATTAGTATGAAGACCCTTATAAACAGAGAAGATAAACTGAACATCTCCAGAGGTGTCCTGACCAACACCACCAATTCCCGCATGACCCGAGTTTCCTTGAGAAGAGCCATCCGCGTTGACGATTAAAAAAATACGGAAAATTTTAAAATATAGGAAAATTTCAAAAATTCATATGATAACGTTGATGAGGCATTCATCATATACAATATAGAACCTTAATACATAACAGTAGAGTATAATTGAGATTTCACATGAGATTCAACAAACAAGTTAATAAAATTTAATTGCTTTCATTGTCAATGTGCATACATATTATATAAAAATTACAACAAAATGCCCAAAGGCTGCAAGTTCCAACTACAAAATGACCAAAACATAGATAATATGCCACCAGCCCTAATCAACATTTGCTAAAATTGCATCAAAATTGAAGTCTAAGTCCAAGTAATTGCCACTACATGGGACTACCTCATCCAATGGAACACCATCAAATTCCTCACATGTCTCCTCCTCAACCTATGGCATCTTTAGAGTCAACATCCAAATGTGTGACTAGTGTTTGATGATACTCAAGAGTTTGTCAATCTTGAATTGGCATGACACTATGCACAACCACAAACTTCTCAAATCATTGAAAGTTAAGCCTATTTATCTTGATTGACTAGATGAAGTTGTAATCAGGGTTGAGGAACTATGCCCCATACAAGGGTCTAGGGGCAACACTCCCAATGGGCTCGAGGAGCATTGAGGACTATAGGACTTGGGGTCCACCACCAAGCCCAAATTAAAGCCTTTGAGGCCACATAGACCTTCAAGGCATATTCCATTTTTCAAAAAAAAATTATTGCTTTTACGTTAATATAGTTTTCATGCTCTTGTCTTCTTCTCATTGTTGTTCTCTTCTCTTCTCACAACTCTTCTCCTCCTTTGTCTTCTTTACAATATGGTAAATGGAAAAATGAGTTTGTTTCTTGTTTTTATGATGTAGCTTATCTAGGTTAAGGATTAGTGTAAATGGGTGTGGGGGTCCCCTATCCCTTTTTTTATTAGTTTTGTATTTTTTTAATTCCTATTTTATGTTGAATGGGCTATAGGGGATAGCTAGTTATCCCTAAGAAGGTCTAGATGCTCCCTAGCCATCCCCTGCCATCTCCTACCATACCTAAAGAAAAAGGCGTCTCAAAAGCGTTTCTAAATTGTTTTGATGATCAAGGATGGTTGGGAGACATTTATGATCCCTCCTCACATCCCTCAAATGCCGCAAATAGGAAATAGGCCTAAACACATTAGGGGATGCTTCCTTGGGATACATAGGTTAAAAGCAATAAAATCATGAAAAACAACATGCACCATGAAGGTACATGTGGCCTGAAACCTTAATTTGGTTTTGGTGAAAAGGACTCTACCCCTCAACCCCACCCTATAGCACAAGGAATGCACTAGGGGCATTGCCCCTAAATCTTGTAAGCAACATTGCCCCTAAACCTTCCCAAGGGCTCCACCCCTATACATTTGCAAGAGGTGCTACCCCTCAACCTAAGTTACTGGGTTCTTCAAAATTGCTTACCAAATTCCAAAAAAAGGATCTAGGTACTAGTTCAAACCAAGATGGCCAAACATTTGTTCAAGGTTGGGTCCACACCCTGAGTATTGTGTGGGTCCTTTCATATATTTGGGGTGCTTGGGCCTAACCTTGGGCATACTCAAAAGCCACCAACCCTTCAAATGAAAAAAAATATTAAAAAAAAAATGAACACAATGACACATGCAAACCTAATTTTTCCGTAAGGTGCATGCTTTTCAGTCCTCTTGCCTAAAGTCACTCATTTATGCCCTCATTTCACAAAGAGAAGAGACCAAAACAATATTTTGTCTCCAACCCACCATTTTTAATTCTTAAAGGTTGTAAGATATTTCTTCTAAAGTGTGAAGGCTTGACATAGAGATTCTACCACTATAGGAGATATGGCTGCAACTATGAGATTCAATCATCAAAGCTAGGTTTATTTTGTGATTTTTTCAAGTATTTAAAGGATTTTTTTTTAAAACATCCTTTTTAGAAATATTTTGAATTTTGTTTTAGTTTTTTTAAACAATATAGGAGTTGCAATGCTTTTTTTTTTCTAAAGTTAACACAAGGTAGGTTTTGTTTATTTGTTTGTTTTGTTATTCATACAAAATAGCTAAGTTCTAGTTCAGGACCTAGTACTAGAGAAGCCATTCAAAATTGATGAAGCATCACCTCTTTGGCAACACAAAGAAATGACTAGACAACATCCTAGAGGTAAGAGTTTTCATTGGTGTTGTAGCTAATGTAATATAAAAGTTCATATAGCTGGTGAAAGAGTGTTTGTTCAATTTCCATGCTTCCTTCAGGATTGTCCCAACTTGGTCCCTTTTAGCCCTTGGTCATAGACATTCTTGGATGTACATTTAAATTCATGCACTGGCTATCTCGTGATGGTGGATAATTCTGCAGTTGGTCGTTCTAGCTCCATTCCAAACTAGAGAGGTGTTATATCATCAATTTATAGGCTTGTCACTTCCTAGCAATGAGCATATTAGTATTGATTAAACATACAAATGCTATTTTCATAGTAATTTTATTTATTCTTGTGGAAGTGAATTGGATGTATTAAGATGTGAGACTATGGACCTAAAAGATCTCACACCTAGTGGCGAATCGCATCTACACAAGCATCATCTACATGGACCTATATTAAAAAAAAATTACAAAATTTACCACAAGGACTACTTCATGAGAAAGAGAGAACTTGATTTTTTGAAATTTCCCACATCTTTGTTTCATCCCACTAGGTCTATCAACGTTCTCTTTAGTCTTCTTGTTTTCTAAAGCTTCCACTCAATTATCCATTTACAATATTTTATATATTTTGTGTCTATACACCAATTTACTCCAATACTTTCTAAATTGAAATTCCTACCTAAAGCATGTCTAAAGGTAAATTTGTAGATTTTAAGGTCATAGCAAAGGAATAAACCAATTTGGTGTGTGAAAGTCCCTTATGGAAATTCCACAAGGTATATTGTTCAACGATGCATAACCCTATCCCCCTCTCAATTCAAACATGTGCCTCGTCTATGAAGTACACACAAATCAAGCCCACTCAAGCTAAACATCCTCAATTTTTTCAAAAATCCCACTTGCAACAACTATCAATGATCTTGAGATTTTGTCACCACTAGAATTAAAACATCATAATCAATAATCAATCCCTTCAACATCCCTCCTACCAATCTTCCTGTCGCACTATTATAGCCTATCCTCATGAAATGTCCATAGGCTTTTGGGACTTAAACCATTGGACTAACAACGTCAACTTTAGAAATGGTCAAATTAATAAGAGAAACACATACAATAACACAAAAAAACACATACGCACACACACACATATCTAGGTAGTAGTACAATGTCAAACCAGTGAGCAAACACAACCACAATCACAAATATTCAACTTTTATAGATGATATTGTGCTGAATACCCTAAAATGTAAACCTAATTCTTACAAACAATTGACCTCTTTTACAGATTTCAAAGATACACACGATACATATGACCATTGATATTTTATAACAAGGACAGAATTCAAATTGCACTGCCCCATGAACAAATTTTATGAATACAAAAATTCATCTCCAATAATTCTGTCATTTCACATGGCTTGGATTCACTATTAGATTCAATGCTTATCTTTTCCAACATATATTAGTAGTTTATCCATTAGCTACTTCCCCATTTCTATTTCAAACCAAATTACAAGATCCAAGGACGTTAACTTCACCAACACTAACATGGGAAGTAGTGAATGATCACTTCAAAGAGATATTAATAATAGGCCTAGAAAAATAGTCACAACACAATAAATAGACATTAATAGCTTGGAATAAATTTTTGAAAGATCAATAATATTTATGTGAACTAGCTCCAAAGTGAGAAGTTTAGAAGGGAGTGATGAAAATTTATTGCAGCCATGTTTCTTTACCATGTGTAAATAATTATAAAATCAAACCTCTCTTCAAACTAACATTTCTTTTTACTTTTACATTTATCAGGTCACTTTTAACCATAACTCTTTAATCTTTTCCAAATACTCAATGTGATCTGGATTTCTTGCACCAAGTCTGAAAATCTGATTCTCAAGCTAAATAAGCCATTCCTCATATGCCTTTGCAAATACTCTGTCCAAAATATTTTGGAAAAAACTTGTGCTGAATAGGGAATGAAATATCATCCACTACAATGTGCAATGGGATGAGTTTCAGTGGTAAATTATTGAGGCTTTCATAGTAGAGATCTGTGTTCAAATCCTCAAGAGACATATTACATGCTTAAAATATGTACAGACAGTGGGGTAAACAACCACATCCAATTATTAGTGTGGTGTACCCCAACAAGTGAGGCAGGTGCAAGTCCTAGGTGAATTTGATGGAAGAGATACTTCCTCAATCAAGGCATCTAAGCCAAAGGCCACCCCACAAAGCAAACTTACTAATTAAGAAAAAGAAATACATCCTACCATGTGTAATCAAGTTAGCTAGCTAACTTCACACATGCATTCAACCACTTCATCTATGTGATTTCATTTTGAATTTCATGCTCTTCGCCTACTATGGTTTGCCACAAACCTCTTCCTTTCAACAAATCCTCCAGTTTTTTCTTCTTACCATAATAGTTAAACCCTGTTAAATTAAAATGAACTTGAGAAGCCCCTATAATGAGAAGCTAAAAATAAGGTGTGAAAGGACTGATAGGAATAGACAAAATCAATGCAAAGTATCCCAAAAAATGATTCAAGAAATAATCAAAATTGTTAAGAACAAAGTCCTTATGGTAAAATGGAAATAAAAGCTCCATAGTGAAATTCTCTCAAAAAATTAGTTCCTTGGCCACTTAGCCCTTAGACTCCTACATGACCTAAAGCAAACCCCTTATGCCAATTTTAGTTGTAAGAGGGGTCAGGGAAAACATTAAACTATGATCAGCTACCTACAATTCAATTGACATGATCACTTATCACTTCAAAAATGAATCCAGCGATCTCCCAAATAAAGCCTTTGCACCAACAATTTCTAAAAATAGGTGGTGGAAATTTCATGGGCTAACCCTAGGCATCTCACTAACAAACTAGCAGCTACTAAGTGTCCAGCAATTTGTGACCACCATCTAGGACTATACAAACCCCACTATTAAAAAATAGAATCTTAGCGAACTAACCATTAAAATAAAATAAATGAAAATAGGAATTACAGAAATTGATAGAATACTTAGAGAATACAATATTTACATAGGAAAATCTTTTCAGTAATAAATCACATAAAACATCATTTTTTAATTGATATTATAGTTTAAAACAAAAGCTTGTTTTCTTTTATGTCTTTTTTTGCACCTTACATTCAATGTACTTTTAACCCAAGTCAAAAAAAAGCTAACATGTATTTTGGATTACCATCTTTTTCAGAAGTGATAAAATTTTGCATTAAATAACAAAAGACGTGTGATTTACTAGAGAAACATATTGCTGAAATAATAGATATTAAAGCTTTAAAAACACTCCAAGTCCTCCAAGGTGCCTCCCTTGGTTCCTTCACATGTGGTTATTATTTTGGTAATTTAAATTTGCAAAATGCTGGACCACTGTTGCAAGCCATACCAAATACTCAGCAAGTCTCCCTGTTCCGAGTCTCAGCAGAACAAAACTGGCTCATTTTGCTAGACTCAATGAGTTTGGCCGAATCTTGGCCAAATTTTTCAAAATTTCATGTATTTTTGTAAAATATTTATATATCATGCTTTTTCTGAAATTGCCAAGTTCTTTTGCCAAGTCTGAAACTGAGTCGATAATCATCTTGCCATGTCTGTCAAATCTGAGGTTGGTAACAATGCCCTAGAAAATGGTTGGAAAATGTACATTGGCACACATTCCAGATGACTAATTTTAGCAACCCAGAAGTTGGTTGACAAAGTGTAAACACACAAAGCAGGCCAGTTTTATCACCCTATAGATCAGCTGGTAGATATGCATTCAAATGACATAGTACTGAAGTTTCTCATGACAAATTAGAGATAAGTTTTTCTCTCTTCAATTACTAAAAGTTACTTGTTGCTTAAAGAAAGATTTGAGATTTCAAATTCATACTAGAATTTAGAATGCTACATACGAGAAATCAAATCCTCGTAGAACAATTGCAATAATTAATTTCCAACAGCATTGTTAACATATAACAATAGAATACCCAAGCAAGATCACAACATGAAATTTGGCAATTTTCACAGATAAGCATGAAATTCATTTACATGAGGTTCTCAGGAGTTGGGGACCCTTAGATCTTATAAGGTATAAGCAAATTTACTTGTCTGCTTAGATAAATTTCACATTGTATTGGTCTGCTTATACATGAACATGTTATTTCTCTATAACTCTTTACTAGCATTTCATGCTCTTCAAAACTAGTATTAACAATATGTCTCCAATACAAACATTACCTTTTATTCAGTTATGCATTCCAAAGGCATCAATCAAGCATGAATTAGTTTTGAGCAACCATTAATTAAATAAAATTCTGATAATATATCAAAATAAAAATATCTACGAGCATACTTCACTTGCCAACCAAACAAAAAGAATAATTTTTCAATTTAAGAAGTTTTGAAGACGAACATCAAATAAATCAAAACACATGTTATCAATGAGTGTACTTACTCGCCAAGCAAGCAAAATGAAGCATTTTGCTCTTTTAAGAAATTTTGAAGACGGACAAAGTCAAAGTACGAGCTTATGAATAACATAATACCACCCTGCACGGTGAAAATCAAACTGTTAATCTTCTCTTGTTCACATCAGAAAATACAAGCACAATTCTTCATAGATACCTAAATAAACTGATAGTAAATTTATCAGAATAAAAAATAAACTCAAGTGGGAGCATGCAAGTCTGTTCAGTACACTTCAAATGTTAGAAAAGAACATTATTAAACTTCTATAGAACACATGATGTTTTCCTTAAATTGACTGAAAACTTAGGCAACTAGGCTATGAGAAGCCATCAACATAAAATGGACCATGTTCTACCAACAATTTAGAAAATAAAGGATTGGAAATTTACAAGCATTACGCTCTTTGAGGATATGGGATTTTGTTTCAGCATTACAATAAATTTAGATTAAAAAATGAAGACATAATTTTTGGGATAAAAGCATAAGATAATTATACCTGCAGTGAATCCTTGATTTTTGGGAATATCTGCACCAAGACCAGAAGGCATAATTACTATAAGTTTCTTATCTCTCTTTCTCCCTCATTTTAATGCAAAATAAAATATTGGATCAATTTTTACAAATAGAATACAAGAATAGACCATGACCACTAGACAACCAATAGCATCTGCACTGAGAGTTTATATTATTCCATGACATTTTAGACTGCTAAAATATGTAACAAGAACAAAGGAAATATTACCATTTAGTCATTTAGTTTTCCATCTTTTTTATAAGTAGGCCAGCTACTTCATTAGTTATTCTACTCAAAGCTTGTTGGAAATATGAAGCAAACACCCACTTGAAGCTGCAGTCTTCAATGGATCACCAAGAAGAAAAACATCCACATGAACAAGAAAGTAGTGCACTATGAGCAAGAAGACAACCTGATCAAATGATGATCAATGATGAATTGATCTAGAATGCTTTATAAATGTACAAGAGCCTTGCTTATATAGGCAAGGATAGACGTAGTTGGATAACCACCTTGGTTACAAACATTAAATGCCTAATGCATAATTATAAATGCATGAGAGAAATTTTTAAAGGGCGGCTCAGGAATATCTGACTTTATTCATTACCTTTGTAACACCTGTATTTATTCTTCTCTTCGCACACTATGTGAAAATCGTGCTATTTTTATGAATTCTCAGAAATCGTGTTCTGAATTTGATGATTGCTGAAATTATTTTATTGGCAAGGACTTATGAATTCCGGTCACTGAGCGGCTAAACTAAAGGACATGTGAATATCAATTTATTTTTGAGACGGCTTTCTTGGATAGTAGTTTTTATTTTTCCGCTTATCTATATTCAAAAAGGACGTTTCTAAAGACGGTATTATCATGGGAAGTATGGCAATGTTTTTGAAGGTGGCATAGGTGTAACGTCTTTCTCAATTTTTGGCTTGAGACGTCTCTTCCTATTCTTATCGCTATTGTCAGGGGTGGTTTTTCTTTTGTGAGGCGGCTTTGTGTTGAGAATTTTCATGACATGTTTCTTAGGACAGAGTATCAAGTATGTCAAGTTTTTCTTGTAGAGAACAAAGTCCTTAATATCTGGCAATACATTATGGAGGTCGGCCAAGGTTTTTAAAAATGTATGAGGTTGTCGATTTTTGATGTTGAGGGCGGCCAAGTTTAATTCGTATTCTAAAGACATTTAAAGCCTTTTATATTAGAGTCAGCTCTTCGGAATGATATACTAAGTGTCTACAAAGGGAGTGTGTCTACGTGAAATGATGAGATAAGGCAGCACAAGTCTTGTGTGAATGCTGGTGTAAATATCTGAGAAGAGTTTGAATCTTCATTTGTATCTGCCTAAGACATTTTTCAAGCTTGTGAAAAGGGTGATGTTGCGCATGAAGAATATCGCATGAGCTTGTTAATTGATGGTTAGGACACATTGTTTCTGAGCTGATATGATTCTAGAGCAGATTTGATTCTTTACTTTTGAAGCCGAGTTATTTTTGTATCACCCTATGCTATTCTGTGTTGAGAAACATTATGCAGTTGAGTCTATTGTTTTGAGCAATATGCAACAAGATATATATATGATAGGGAGTTTATACGGTATGTGGAGTTGAGTTATTGGGTGGCCTGGTTATGATATTTTGTGCTTTGCATAACGTCTGAAAGTATGAAGACCTGGATGAAGAAGGTTATTTCCAGTTTGAGTGTGGAACAAAGTATGGTGTTTGCTATTCTTGTATGAAGTTTTTATTTTTGAATCCTATTGGAAACATGAGCGACATTATCTCTTGTTTTGGCACAATAATCTTGGGTGTACAAGACAGAGGATGTAGTATTTCAGATTTCTAATTTTGGACAGTGTGTATGTAGTTGTGAGCCTCACAGTTCATGTGAAGGCAGCATTTGAAATCAATGTTCTAAAATCATATTTGTGAAGTCTGAAGTTGGTGTTTCAGCATCATTGGAGTTGGTGCTTCAGTTGCTTAGAGAATTGGTGCTCTCGGTGGGTTGGTGCTCACCTATGTAAACAGGGTTGGTGCCCTTTGAAGAAATAAAAGCAATATTTTGCTATGGTTTTTTACTCGAAAGGGTTTTCCATGTAATCATGGTGTTTTTGTTTATGGTATTTATGTTGCTCTTGTAGGAGTTTATGGTGAACTCTTCAAACACCCCAGAATCACCTGCAAGACAAAATGACTTCCATAAGAGAGAAATGGCAGAAATATTATGCTATCATTAAGATACAAGAATGCCAAATTGAATATGGCAAAGTACATATGAAGCCTTGCTTATATAGGCAAGGTGGTGAAAATACTTCCAAGAGGTGCATTAACTCCTACTACCCATAAAAGGTGGGAGGTTTTACCTACTTGGTAAATGACAAAACATGTGGCATAACCTCCTCAAGTGAAGACAAGAGAGAGGTGGCACATAAATCCAAAAGAGGGTGAGAAACCCAACTACCCCATAAACTACTTAGGTAAATACAAAATAGTGGTTATGAGAGGTGGCACAACAAGCCAAGAAAGGATGTGTAACTCAACTGCCCATACGTGGGAGAGAGTGACACATGTAGTTGTTGTATTTTGCCACATGTCCTCATATTACCACATCTAATAAACCTAAGCAAGCTTAAATAATATGTGTAGGAAAAATAAATATTCCAAACATAAGGAAAATAAAAAACCTACACTAACAGCTCTTCATGTTCTAATTTCTGATTTATATGGGTACGCTATAATTCACACATTAAACAGTTGCACATAGTGTATTGCAAAACATCATAATAGCAAAACTGATTATTATAATCGACTCAAAGTGCAATGTATATGAACACCAGATTACAAAGAAAGCTATAAACTTCTCCATTAATAACATCTTAACCAACACTCACAGATTATAGATAGATATATTATGTAGATGTTACATTCCCGGTTTGATGATACTCGGCCAGCAAGAATCAAGGGGCGGTCCAACGTCACCAACAGTGATATTTAATTAGACATATATGCTACCGTCAGGAAATATAGAAACATATCGCCACATAGACAGCCAATGAATAACAATAAGAACAGCCATGTTGTCATCAATGATGGATCCAAACTTTCATATGGCAGAACATCACCTTAGTCTCCAGCAGCCAATATCGGGTCTTCTCATGGTTGTGATATAAACTGAACACGCCTCTTGTGAATAATAACCCTGTGCTATTAGACACAAATGAAGCCAGTAATGACGAAGTTATTAGAGCCTGTGATGGCGGAGATATATTATAAGTCAGCCTGATGCCTTTTCATTCCTTCACTAGTTACTCTTGAGAAAATTGACCCCATATGATCACCGCAGATATGAACTATGGAGATTAAACACTACTCCTAATTTCAATCCTCCATAGTACTCCACCGCGCTGGTTTGCACTCCCATTGTTCCATCCATCACGATTCCATCTCGATTCTATGCAGAATGTCTAACCACAAATGGGTTCTTGTCCAAGCGTGGTCCTCCAACTCTGAGAGGTTTCATTCTCAGAGATTTCCTTGCAATAGTTTCGATTTCATACAAACTTCTGTGCTGCTATTCAATCCACCCGATGATCAATATATTTGCCAACTTTCAGTTTACCAAACTGAAGTGTTTCATTAAGGACTTTAATAGTGACTTTATCAAGTCACAATTATAATTAATTAATTAAAAAGTCTTAAAAGATAGATAAAGACCATTTTAAATATTTAATTAATTAATTCTAATTCTGTTTTGGCTCCATTGAAATAATGGGGACATCACAATCACAATTTTTCAGCGGATTTTGTGGGGCTTTTTGCACTTCATCCATGGATTCATCAATGTTGAGGCATGGCTATGGTATCAAGAATGTTTTCTGTCATGTCCCCATCCTAGTCAGCACAGCTGGTGACAAGGTTAGCCTATCATTTCGATCCTCGTAGGCTGATAGGAGTGTGCAGAGGATCATCTGGGGCCGTTGCTCAGTGTTTGGTAGCTCCAGTTTGCAGTTGTATCAGGTTGGGCCTTCGCAGAGTCTTCCAGTGAGCATTTTCAGGAAACTTTCTATTTTTAGAAAGTTAGGTCAGACGGAAGCTGCCATTTCGGGCAGGGCACCTGGTTCAGCCATTCAGCTCAGAATCAACCCAGTTCAGCAGTTGGTTGATTAGACGGAGAAATAAGGAGTATTTAATGGATTATTAAATATTTAATATTTTGACTTTATAATAAAGTCACTTTATTGAAATATTTAAATATTTAATTATTTGGCTTAATTATAAAGTATTTATTATACTTTATAATAAATTATTAAAATGTGACTTAATGAGTATTTTATATTCATTAAAAGTGGACGCCAATAATTAATTAATTCTCCTAAGTTTAACAATGCAAATTAAATCATTTATTTAAATGATTTATTAAAAAGGAGAATGGGTCGAATTTTTCTTCAAGGCAATATATACCTTCTCAAGGCAAAATCGAACTATGCTGATTATTATTCAATTTTGTCTTTTGTGATCTGAGCTTTGGAGTTTGCAAACCCTAGGGTTTCTGGCAGACAGACGTTTCTGGAGAACGAAAACTCTTCAGAGATCAGGCAGACTGAGGCTGTGAAATACCAGTTTAAGCTTGCATCTGGGTGACTTCATTCAGGAGTTACAGATTGGATTGATTGACAGATTCATCAGTGATTTGCAGAGAAAATCATCTCCCTTTTGAGGCGACTTCATCAGAGGATTTATTTTAGAGATTTGGCACATATTACAAGAGGCCGTACTTTTTCATCATTTGCTGTACCTGGCCGTACCAAAATAGCGTCGCATCTTTTATTCTTTTCTCGTGATTCGCCTTCGCCTGCAGAGTTTTCCATGCATTGATCTAAGGCGCTGATTATCGAGGCTCGCATTCATTTCACGAGACTCATCGCTTCATTGGGCCGCACTCATCTTCATTCATTGGGTACCATTAAGAGTAACTGTGTTTTTTTCCACAAATTTATTGTATCTCATTTATATCTCCATATTTATCATTGTAATTGCTCTGGAAGTTAAATATATTGAAGCGCCTATCATACTTGAGCAAGATCTGAGCATAAATTGCATTCTAGAATTTATTTAGATTTTTCCAAGAATTTTTTAGTTAAATCGCAGCTTTCAGCATTTTGTCAAAAACCTCAGAAAATACCAAAAAACGAAAATTTGCAAAAACAAACAAAAATCAATTAGGGTTTCAATTTGAGAACCACCAGGGTTCTGACAGTGGTATCAGAGCACAGTTATCCTGCCATCCTGTGCTTTTCCAGTTGCTTTTTCAGTATTCAGTGTGCTTTTTGGTTGCTTTTTCATGAGCCGAGATCCTATTCAGTTTATTAGAGGCGTAGGGACAGGCAAAGACGAGGATTGGACAGGTCCACCTATCCCAGAAGGTCAGACAGTGTCAGGGGTGCTTGGTATTCACAGATCCAGTTCTGACGGTAGTGAAAACAGTGTTGCAACCGTAATGGCAGAACGTGAGACTTCCTCAGAGACTCGCAGGGATCCAGGGAAGGCGCATGCAGAGGGTGATATCACCGATGAGGAGTTTAGACGGAGGCACGATAATATGATGGATATGATGTCTCAGCTGATGGGTACCATTAGACAGTGTACGCCCACACAGCCACACTACATTCAGATTGGATAGACGAGTGGGACTGCACCAGTGGATCAGCCATTGGCATCCGTACCTAGACAGCCGTCACCGATCTACCAGGAGCGTAGGCCAGGCCAGCCTACTTGCTTACCTAGAGAGACTCCACCACAGACTCCAGGGGCAGAGCATCAGGTACAGCATTAGGAGTTTCAGCCACAAAATGGCATGTCAGTGGCAGACTTGACGAGTTTTCATGGTGAGTACATGTCACTAGCGCCTGAGATCCGGCAGGCACTTACTTTCCATGAGTTTATAGATGTCTATAAACCCAGAGGAGGAGGCAGATTTGACCGCAGACCCCCACAGCATCAGCAGCCGCAGCCACAGGTGAATAGGGATTTGCAGTATGCGGTGAGTAAGATTACATTGCCATATTTTGATGGGTCTGAAAAGACATCAGCGAGGTCTTGGGTCCAGAAATTGGACAATTACTTGTCACTTAGGCCTATGCAGGAGGATGAGGCAATTAAATTTGCTACTTTACATCTTGACGGAGTAGCACACGATTGGTGGCACCATGGCATGTACACGCTAGGCCATCATGCGGTCAATACCTATTAGGAGTTCACCAGCAGACTGATAGAGAGATTTGATAAGAAGGATCCAGAACTGTATTTCAGAGAGTTGGCTCAGCTCAGACAGACAGGCAGTTTGGACTCATACATTGGTGAGTTTCAGAGAGTGGCAGTCATGGTCACGGGGATTTCAGAACGGAGACTTATCATACTTTTCGTTGAGGGTTTGACAGAACCCATGAGAGGTTGGGTTAAGGCTTTTGACCCAACTACACTTCAGGAGGCCATGCGGAAGGCGCGAAGCATGGAGCTTGCAGCACCTCGCAGCAAGTTCAATTCAGGGTCAACACCATACACCAGACCCAACAGGCCTTTTGATAGAAACAATGACAGGAATAGGCCTTTTGACAGAAGAAAGGATCAACCGGATCCTAAGAGACAGAATACACCACCATTTGACAGGGAAACGTTGAATGAATTGCGTAAGAAAAAGTTATGTTTTTGGTGCAAGGCACCCTATGATGAAAAACATATATGCCCACTTCGTCCGAAGGTCAAAAATAATCAAATGGAGTGGTTTTACGAGGGCGAAGAGCAATCTGATCTGTCAGACCAGCAAGCTGATTCCGAGCATTCAGATGATGAGAGGTCCGAAAACGAGGGTGAACATGAAGGTGGAAGGAAGCTACAGGAAGCCCATTTGACTAGCCTTCAGAGAGATGGTTCATTTCGACTTCGTGGGCTCTTGGCAGGTCAGAAGGTGATTACCTTGTTGGATACTGGTGCTACACACAATTTTATTGATGCACGTTTAGTGGAGAGGCGTGGCATCCAGACAGAGGCCTTCGAGGGTATTCGAGTCAAGGTGGCTGACGGATATACTCTCAGATGTGACCGGAAGATTACTGACCTTCCGATGAGATTGAACAACTATGAATTCAAGACTGAATTCTATGTTGTTAATATGGGAGATACAGATGTGGTATTAGGGATGGCATGGTTGCATGATCTGGGTGAGTTCACACTCAACCTACGTGATATGGAGATGAAATTCACGGTTGACGGGAGACCACATGTCATCAAGGCTATCAGAGACAGTAATCTTAGGATGGTTTCATTCAGACGGATGGAGAGGCTCATTCGCCATGATATGGTTGACTGGGCAGCAAAGTGCATGTTGATGCCAGCCCAGCAGGAGCCGCAGAAGGGTGAGTACCACCCTGACATTCAGATTTTGAGGACTAAACACTCCAGAGTGTTTAGTGACATCCCACCTGGTAGACCTCCAGACAGAGGTACGAAGCATATTATTGAGTTGGAGGAGGGCGCAAAGCCCGTGATGATCACTCCCTACCGACATCCGAAACGACTCAAGGATGAGATAGAGAAGACCATTAATGAGTTGTTGGCTATGGGTCATATCAGACCTAGCAAGTCCCCTTTTGCTTCATCGGTTGTATTGGTGAAGAAGAAGGACGGATCACTTCGGATGTGCATCGATTACAGGCAGCTCAATAAAAGAACAATCAAGAACAGGTACCCTATGCCACGTATTGATGAGCTGATAGATGAGTTGCACGGAGCAGTCTTCTTTACGAAGATTGATTTGAGATCAGGGTACCATCAGATTCAGATGAGGGAGCAGGATATTGAGAAAACCGCTTCAGGTGTCATTGCGGTCACTTCAAGTTCTTGGTTATGCCCTTCGGGTTAACCAATGCACCTGCCACCTTTCAGGCAACTATGAACAGGGTTTTCAGTGCGCAGTTGAGGAGATTTGTGTTAGTCTTCTTCAACGACATTTTGGTTTATAGCAGGTCATGGGAGGAGCATCTGGCTCATTTGGACACAGTCTTGGGTATCTTAGCAAATGAGTCTTTCTATGCTAAGGAATCCAAGTGCGAGCTTGGCATGGAGGAGTTGTTATATCTAGGGCACATCATCAGTGCCAAGGGAGTGAGTATGGACCCTGAAAAGGTCCGAGCTATTGTTGACTGGCCGGTACCTGAGAACCTTACGCAGCTCAGAGGTTTCATTGGGTTGTGTGCATTCTACAGGAGATTTGTTAGCGGGTTCTCACGTCACGCCGCACCCCTTACTGACTTGACGAAGAAGGGGGCTTTTCTTTGGTCACCACAGGCGCATGAGTGCTTTGACAGGTTCAAGGTGATGATGACATCATGTCCGGTGCTAGCATTGCCCGACTTTACGAAGTCATTCGATTTATTCTGTGATGCTTCAGGAGAGGGCATTGGTGCCGTTTTGATGCAGGAGCGTCATCCGATTGCATTTGAGAGCAGGAAACTCAGGGGTCCTGAGAGATTTTACAGTATTTATGACAAGGAGATGTTAGCCATTATGCGTTTTACTGGCTAAGTTCAGCAGACTTGGTAGGCAGCAAATTCAAGAAACCGCACGCATCATAACACCAAACATTCCTAGGACAGCGAGACTTGAATGAGAGGCAGCAAAAATGGGTCAGTAAACTGCAGTCATATGACTTCGATATCACTTTCATTAAGGGAAAGCAGAATGTTGTAGCTGACGCCTTGTCTCGCAGACCCCAGTTGAATGCCTTGGCACAGATCACGGAGGATTGGAGGCATCGGATTATTGCTGAGTATGCTAAGAACCCATGGGCTTCTAGCATCGTTGACAGGACAGAGCAGGACGACAGGTATACAGTTGTAGATGACTTGATCATTTACAAGGGGCGGATTCTTTTGGTTCGTGGCTCTGAGGTACGGACTACAGTTTTGAGAGCCTTTCACGACCTTCCTATGGCGGGCCATCCTGGATACTATAAGACTTACAAAATGGTTCGGGAACGGTTTACTTGGAAAGGGCTGAAAACTGATGTTTTGCAGTATGTCCGTGAGTGCGTCCTTTCGCGGCGCCAACGTAACAAGTAGGGAGCATCACTTATCCCGGGCTGATTATTCCGTACCACTTCCATACCGAGAAGTGGGAGGTTTATCGATGGACTTTATCAATGGCTTGCCGAAAGCCCAGGGTAAAGATTGCATCTACGTAGTGGTTGATCGGTTGACTAAATATGCACACTTTTTCCCAATTACTACTACTTTCACAGCATCGCAGACTGCAGAGTTATTTTTCAGAGAGGTATTCCGGCTGCATGGGTTGCCTCTGACGATAGTTAGCGATAGAGACAGTCGGTTCATGAGCAACTTTTGGCAGGAGTTGTTCAGGCTTTGCGGGACCGAACTAACACCGAGTACCAGCTACCATCCGCATTGCATGGACGTACAGAGATTGTCAATAAATAGCTGGTCAGCAGAGAGCTTGGGTGAGATGGATCTACTTGTGCGAGTATTGTTATAACTCGACTCACCATATGACGATACAGATGACTCCCTTTATGGCTTTGTACGGGTATGAGGCGCCCAACCTTCTGGATTTGATATTGAGCGATAGCAGAGTGCCGAGTGCAGGGGATATGATGCAGAGTCAGCAGGACATATTGAGGTCTCTCCGAGACAATATCCAGAGGGCACAAAATCAACATAAGCAGTATGCTGATCAGAAGAGGGTTGAGCGTACTTTTGAGGTGGGTGATATGGTGTACCTCATGTTGCAGCCGTATCGTCAGTCTACTCTGCGGAAGAGTGGGGCAGAGAAACTAAAACCTCGCTACTATGGTCCATTTCGTGTTGTCAGACGAGTGGGCGAGGTTGCTTATGAGTTGGACTTGCCAGCTGATAGCAAGGTCCACAATGTATTTCACGTTTCTCGCCTAAAAAAGGCATTGGGTCAGCATGTTATACCTTCTCCAGTTTTGCCACCCCTTGATGACGAAGGGAAATTGATACTAGTACCTGAGACTATCCTCGAGATGAGAGAGAGACACCTACGGAGGCGTGTGATCAGGGAATATCTGGTCAAGTGGAGAGATTTTCCAGTTGAGGATGCTACATGGGAGCCAGAGGAGATCTTACAGCATCCAGAGTTGAGATTGCTTGAGGACAAGCAATTTTAGGGAGGGCGGACTGTCATGTCCCCATCCTAGTTAGCAACAGCCAGACAAGGTTAGTTTATCATTTCATCCTCGTAGGCTTCCACGTGAGTGTGCGTAGATCATCTGGGCCGCTGCTCGCCAGTTTGGTAGCCCACTTTGGCAGCTAGGACGTTGGGCCTTCGCAGTCTTCCAAAGAAGTATTTTCAGGAAACTTTCTATTTTTAGAAAGTTAGGTCAGTGGAAGCTGCTATTTGGGAGGGCACCTGGTTCAGCCTTTCAGCTCAGAATCGACCCAGTTCACAGTTGGTTGTTGGACGGAGAAATAAGGAGTATTTAATGGATTATTAAATATTTAATATTTTGACTTTATAATAAAGTCACTTTATTGAAATATTTAAATATTTAATTATTTGGCTTAATTATAAAGTATTTATTATACTTTATAATAAATTATTAAAATGTGACTTAATGAGTATTTTATATTCATTAAAAGTGGACGCCAATAATTAATTAATTCTCCTAAGTTTAAAAGTGCAAATTAAATCATTTATTTAAATGATTTATTAAAAAGGAGAATGGATCGAATTTTTCTTCAAGGCAATATATACCTTCTCAAGGCAAAATCAAACTATGCTGATTATTATTCAATTTTGTCTTTTGTGATCTGAGCTTTGGAGTTTGCAAACCCTAGGGTTTCTGGCAGACAGACGTTTCTGGAGAACGAAAACTCTTCAGAGATCAGGCAGACTGAGGCTGTGAAATACCAGTTTAAGCTTACATCTGGGTGACTTCATTCAGGAGTTACAGATTGGATTGATTAACAGATTCATCAGTGATTTGCAGAGGAAATCATCTCCCTTTTGAGGCGACTTCATTGAAGATTTATTTTAGAGATCTGGCACATATTACAAGAGGCCATACTTTTTCATCATTTGCTGTACCTGGCCGTACCAGCAAGGCCGTACCTTTATTCTTTCAGAGATTCGCCTTTTGCTTCCAGAGTTTGGCGATTGGATCTAAGGCGTTTGGATTACTGGAGGCTCTGGCATTCATTTCTGAGCTGGAGACTCATCTGTTTCATTGGGCCGTACCATCTTCATTCATTGCAGCTGCCATTAAGAGTAATCAGGTTTTTTTCCAATAAATTTATTGTATCTCATTTATATCTCCGTATTTATCATTGTAATTGCTCCGGAAGTTAAATATATTGAAGCGCCTATCATACTTGAGCAAGATCTGAGCATAAATTGCATTCTAGAATTTATTTAGATTTTTCCAAGCATTTTTTAGTTAAATCGCAGCTTTCAGCATTTTGTCAAAAACCTCAGAAAATACCATAAAACGAAAATTTGCAAAAACAAACAAAAATCAATTAGGGTTTCAATTTGAGAACCACCAGGGTTCCGACATTTTCTCACGCCTCCAACTCAGGTTTTGGTGTACATTTGTTTACATATCATCGGCAAGGTCACAACTAGGGTTTCATTCCCTACCACGTGATCTCTTTTCTTGCACCTCTTCTAAGCATTTAAAAGCACTTTGTGCTCACTTATAAAAGGTTTTTCCTTTGTTTCTCTAGCAAAGTATATGTATTTTTGCATTTTCTACAACTTTAAACAAGCTCCATGCCTCTATAATAATGAAAACCGCTATGTTACCTCTTCTCACATCTTTCATACTGTGCAAATCCTCTTTCCTCTATGATTGTATGATTGTTTCTATGTTTTTCTATGTTTGTATTTTGTGTTAAACTCATTCTTAGGAGCTAATTGTGGAACATCTCTTTCCCTCTTAGTGTTTGTCAAACCCTAACCTCCATATATGTTACCTCTTCTCACATCTTTCATACTGTGCAAATCTTCTTTCCTCTATGATTGTATGATTGTTTCTATGTTTTTCTATGTTTGTATTTTGTGTTAAACTCATGTTTAGGAGCTAATTGTGGATCATCTCTTTCCCTCTTAGTGTTTGTCAAACCCTAACCTCCATATATGTTACCTCTTTTCACATCTTTCATACTGTGCAAATCATCTTTCCTCTATGATTGTATGCTTGTTTCTATATTTTTCTATGTTTGTATTTTGTGTTAAACTCGTTTTTAGGAGCTAATTGTGGATCATCTTTTTCCCTCTTAGTGTTTGTCAAACCCTAACCTCCTTATAAACCTCTAGGAACTGGTATAACAGAGAACTGTATGAATTCACCTAGCAATCCTGTGTTGTAGTGGGCAAGAAGAAACTTGATTAATCTAAGTGCATCCCTACCCTTTAAATTTTTTGCATCTCTCTCTTTCCCTCTACAAGCTGTTAGAATAGACTTAGTATATAGGTTTTTCAGTGCTGAGTTGGATCAACACTCTGCATATAAATTAGAAAGGAAGTTGGCCTTCTGAACTCAACTACAAGGGTTCCACATCTTGAGATCATTCCCATTGTGTCATTGGAATGCTGATCCATTGGAATGCTGATCCAATTTCAGAAAGGTGCAATTTCATGTGACAACAGGTGGAAAACAAGATAATAAGAAGAAATACCATTTAGTCAAATGGAAGCAGCTTACAAGAACCAAAAAAAAGAGTCGTTCTAACCGGAAAGGTGATAGGCTAAATTTCTATGCCAAAAGTATTATTTTCAGCCCAGCAAAGGTATTCCTCAGCACCCTTCTGCCATCAAGAAGTCCCAAATTTGGTGAAACATTGAAGCTGATGTTCCCTTTATTTACCAGCATCTCTCTTGGTTGTCTAGTAATGGATCTAAGATACATCTCCTAAAGGACAAAATCATGGGAAATTGCAAACCTAGAATCTCTAATCAGGTAAAGAAATGGCTCAATCAAAATAATATTCTCACCTTATTTAAAGTCATGAATTTTAATGGAGTATCCAAAGTTAAAAGCTGCTATGAAATTTATCTTCCAATGCATGAGAGAAAGATTGGTAAACCTTCACTGTTAAGATAATATTTAATATATCTCTATTTTGTTAATGGTCAATATTATAATGTGTTTAGTCTGTCTACAGTTGTAGGTAGTTAGAAGTAGTTGGCTTCATTAATATCTACAGTGCCTTGTCACTGCTTTATATTGTAATCTTTCTTTTTGCTAATACAAGAAAGAATTTTCTAGAACATGGTATCAAAGTAGAACTAGGGTTTTTGGGCGCCCTTTTTTTGGAAAATTCGTGGTTTCATTTCTGTAAAAGTCGTGCTTGTTTTTTTCTCAGAAAAATTGTAATGTCCCCATATTAGAGACATAAATATGCGCATAATTTCTTGTTCATGATTAGATCATTTTAGGTTTCACATCTTAGGAATAAGTCAATCCAAAAGGCATTATCATCTAAACCATAAATTAACATGGTCAATTATGACTTCTTCTCCTAATTGGAATAGAATTTTGCCTTGTCTCCTCTTTCCTAGCCTCATGGGACAGCAATTTACTGTGTTAAGGGGCGCATGAATGCATCTCAAAGTGGAATCCCTCAATGTGTTCCACCCATCTTGGGATCATCCATCAGTGGGCGATTTTGAGTGCTACCAAGAAGAGAGTTTGAGCCCGAAATCTATTCTTCAGGGTAGAGTCATAAAAGCTCCATGAGTTACAATAATTGCTGTAAGCAATATTATTGTGGCTTGACAAATTACATACATTGGAAAGTATCATTTAATCTCTATGCATTAGCTATCATATTACATTTAACCGAATTTACCCATCATCACAGAATGGTGTGGTTCATTACATTCATTGATATTTAGTCTAACAAGAAATGGGTAAGTTACATTTTAACCCATTGTCCCTAATAACTCAAATTTGATTATATCATCCTTAATGCTCTTTAGTCGGTTGAGAGTACTTACCTCTGGATACTTACTCTTACTTGGATTTGACCTGCTGAGGCTCTTCTTCACCGTCTGAAATGACCCATTCCTAGCGGAGGTACTTTGACCTGAATCTATCACTCAAGTGTTTCTCAAAAAGACATTAGAAATGTTAAAGATCAGTAAGTTCCAGTGATAGCGTCTAATAGGGTCAAGACAATATAAGTATTCCATTTTCTTGTCAAAGGATTATTTATTTCTGCCTTATCACACTTATGATTGGCTCTTCTATATAATTTCACTAACACATTAGGTAGACATCAATGTCTATCAAGATTTCAAAGACGATATTCTACTATACCATTTATCATAATAGAGTCATTATTACTTATTATTGGACAACTGCAACTATATATTATTTGTATAATTTGTATGGTCCCCTCCCCTACCATTGAGGTGTTTATAAGTCTATATACTCAACCATTACCAAAATATATTTAGCAACATTTGAATTATACATGAATATTCAGAACCTCTTATGTCTAATATAGTTATATTTATCTCAAGTATGTATGTATATATATATCTCCAACTCCAACCTTTACCATGTTCTTAATCTATTCATTTAATATCATTTATTTATTTTTATTAATTTCCACATCATAAACTGTGGTTGTTTATTTATAATATAATTTACTTACTGTATTTTATAATAAATCAGAACATGATCATACACTGACTGTATTTATCTTTATTACGTATTTATTATTTACATACTATCTATAGTACGAATATTTATTCCTTACCTTATTCATTGATCTGCTGATAGCCATCTTCTCCTCCAGCCACGATCTTGGGTATTAGTGATCAAATGTTTTTGGAATGACTACCAGATTGTGGAAGATACTCCTTCCGTATTTTCCTTTTTTTTCTTCCTCTTCCTTCTATTCGATATTGATGCTTTTATTTGAAATTGGCTGCTTTATATAAATGACTCGATCTGCCTATAGGCACGGCCCTTCATGCTTCATGCCTTTGGGCATTAGTCGCACCTCTCTAGAAACTACGTAACCCTTGCATATGGTAGTTGCTCTTTTCATTAGACATGGCTGTTGATGTGGTGATTGCTGTTTGTTTTATTTGTTAATTACAATGCCTTCTTTACTAGGAAATCGTTGTTGTTTAAGGATGGTTAATATGCCTCCATAGGAATCAATACCTTTAGATTCCCTTATTTGCTGTTTAGTATATTTTATTTATTTAAATATTTCTTGTTTTATATATTTTATTAATATTTTTTTTATATTATTTTTCTTGTGAGAATTATCTTTATTATTATGATATTTATAATATCATCCTATGGTGATTATAATTAAATTTGCTAATATTTCTTATTTTTATATTTATAATGTTATATTTGATAATTATAATATTTAAATTGCTATTATTCATTTTGTTAATATTTATAATATTATATTATGATAGTAATATTAAATTGTTAATATTTGTAAATAGGTAATTTGTCATTTATTTTATTTTTGCATCTCCACACTTAGTTATTTCAATGTTCTATTTCGGGGATATGACAAAAATTGCTCTTGTATACACATGATTTTGAGTGTTTTGGGCGCGCGATTTTGTGACCACATTTTTCTTTTGTTCTACTGCTCGCTTTTTTGTAGGCCCGCGACTTGTCTTCCCAATTTGTGTTCTTCTTTGGCACGGTTCTCCTGAAACATGAAAGTCTCTGGCATCGCGTCCAGCCTATGACGTCTTTCTGGCAGATTTCGTAACCTCACCTCTGCATTTTCTGTAATGCGTTTTCATTGAAAGTCTCTGGCCACGATTTATTTTTGGGTGACGTTTTTCTATTCAGCATTTTTTTTGAGCACCGACTTTTGGGTTTAGGCCGCACGACCTGCATTTTGCACGTGTTTTTTTTTTTGCAACAAAGACGCCTAGGATGCTACCTTTTGTTGGCTCGATTTCGTGCAAATTAGAGTTATTTTCTACAACTTTTTGAAGCTCTCATGGCCGCTGAGGGTTCCAAAATTTTCAACTAGGGTTTTTACCCTCTTTTTCAAGTTGAATTTTTTTTTGATTGCAGATTCTTGGTGGGTTTTTTGAGATCTTAATTGGGTTGTCGTTCGATTTTTCCGGGTACCTCGTTTTTCGTGCCTCAAAATTTGTGCTATTAAAATTTTCTGGGTATTCCTAAATCCTTCTAGGTTTTTATTAATATTTTTTGGGTTTTCAATAAAACCTCGAAATCCATGCTAGGGTTTCGGTTTTTGCCTTGGACTTTGTTTTGCAGCACCTGTTTCTATTTTCTGTGCATTATTTTGTCTTCACCAGTTTGACCTCGAGGTACATGATGGCATCTCTGACGAATATTATGCTCAAAAGCAGCCAGAAGTTCAACAGGGAGAATAAAAACACCTGGAAGCAGCGCATGATTACGATCTTTGAATATCGATGTCTCAATCAGGTCGTTTTGGGGAACTCAACCCATCCCACTGCAGCCGGAAAAGACCAAGACAAATGAGATGAACGCAACCGGGAAGTCGTCATGCTTATCAAACTCTCAATCACAGATGAGCAACTACCTCAAGTACCGTCTGGAAAAACTACTATGGAAATTTGGGATCATTTCAAGGCCTTTCATGAAACCTCCGACAAGAGCAGAACGTTCTTTCTCAAAAACATGTTTTTTCCATCATGATGGATGAGATAATGTCCTTACAGGAACATCTAACGAAGATTAAGGACATTCGTGATCAACTGGAAGCTATTGGTCGAAAAATGGAGGAAGAAGATATGGTGGTTATTACTCTAAAGAGTCTCCCACGTTCGTATGAGCATTTCATTGAGACGCTAAATATCACCTCCACCAATGTTGATCTCAAATTTGAAGATCTTTGCAACAAGCTCTTGCAGCAGGATCACTGGAGACAGCAGTTTGGAAGTAGTACCAGTTCCACCTCCATAGAGCAAGCGTTATTTGCCAAATCTTCTGCTAAGAACAAAGGGAAGGCGTAAACTTCTCAGTTGAAAATCTCTGGTTCTTCTCAGGACAGCAAGAAGAAAAAGAACGTTCAGTGCAATTATTGCCATAAATATGGTCACATGAAGGTTGACTGTCGCATTCGATTGGCTTCTGAACAAAAGAAGCAAGGAGGATATCAACCAAAGGCAAATGTCGCGCAACACACTAAGCAGAAAGAATCTGCATTCTATGCGTTTATGGCCAAGCGAACAGCAGATCCAGTAGAATCTTCTGCCTAGCATATTGATTATGGGGCTTCACGGCATTTTACTCATTGTCGGGATTGGTTCACAAAATTCGAACCATTCTCTGATTGTGTCATTTCTGGAGGCAAAGAGTACACAGTTGCTGGTAAGGGCACTGTCCAGATTCACTCAGGAGGCAGAAATTTACTGTTTCTTGATATTTACTATGTTCCCGGCATGGAACATAATCTCCTCTTCGTCAGCCAGATCATGCGGCATTCTCCCCAGTTGGATGTTGCTTTCAGTTCCTCCACTTGTAGCATCATTGATCGGGAGACTCGTACTACAATCGCTATGGGACTTGAGGATCACGATCTGTACAAACTTAATGATTCTGGTGATTCTCAGGAGCATGCTCTGGCTGCTAGGAGTACAACCATCAGCAACCTTTGGCATTAGCGTTATGGGCACTTGAATGTGCACTACCTCTTTCAACTGTCTCAGGAGGGTTTGGTTGCTGGTCTACTTGCGATCCAAACTCAAAATCATGGAGTTTGTGGAGCGGCGGAGCCTGTCAAGCTGGCAAGCAGCATCAGACAGCATTCTCCAATGGTGATTCTTGGCGAGCCTCCAAGGTACTTCAACTGGTTCACGCTGATGTATGTGGGCCAACAAATACTCCTTTTGTTACTGGGTCTAGGTGCTTTTTATTGTTTGTTGATGATTTCAGTCGGCAAATGTGGGTGATCCCACAAAGTTGGTTTACAATTTCTGGGAGGAACTGATTTTCGCTGAAATCACATATTTTTAGAAAATATAATGATTTAAGCATTAAAAGGTTCCATTTAAAGAATTCCAATTGAAGAGGGTTTGATCAAACTACCTTAAATTAAACCCCCTTGGATAGAATCCCGCTAGTTTTAAACCTTACCTATAATAGTCTCCTTTACACCTATCAAAATGCTGATAAAAATCCACTTTTGAATTACCTTTTGGGGGATCAAATGAATTCATTTAAAATTTATTTTCACCGAAAATCAAGCTCTTTGTTATACACGTGGAAAAATAGCAAATTATTAAAAAAAGAAAATTAAAAATATTAGTGCACTAGATATTGAAGTCCTTGATCCAACAAAGAAAAAAAAAAAAAATTTTGAAACATACAAAAAAAGTTACGCGTTATACGGTCATGCTATGTCTGAATTATAATTGGTTTGAATTCAAAACTTGATTAAAGAAAAATATTCAATAAAAACTATCTAACCAAGTGGAAGCACTAGATATCAGAGCTACAAATCTAAATTTAAAAGAATTAGAATTTTATCCTTCATGAAAAAAAGTTATGCGTTATACGGTGAGCGTCACTTTTTAAAAATGTTGTTTTTTGAAAAAAAATAGTTTTCAAGGGAGATGGAAAAAGAAGTGCAATCTGATTCCAAAAATTTTGGAAAAAATATATTTAGAATCTATAGACAAAATTTCATGAAACTCTAGTTTGCATTATCTTCAAATTCCTCACGGTTTAGCCACTATAGGTGCCCGAAAGTGAAGATTTAGTTAAAAAAAATTATTTCATTGTCCAGTTTGGAAAAAAACTGTAAACCACTATTGTGGGATCACCCATGTGGGTGTATTTTTTGAAACATAAATCAGATGTGTTTAGTACATTTCAGCAGTTTAAGGCCTTAGTTGAGAAGGAATCAAGTTCTCAAAATGTCACTCTAAGGTCAAATAATGGGGGGGAGTTTTGTTCAACTGACTTCTCTTCTTTTTATGCTACACACAGCATTAAAAGACAACTCACCACACCATACACCCCTCAGCAGAATGGTGTCGTTGAACGTAGGAATCGCACCATTACTGAAATGGCTCGTTCTATGTTGGAGTACAGAAATGTACCTAAGAAATACTGGGTTGAAACAGTTTCTACTATAGTCTACCTCCTGAATCAGTCACCTACACAGGTCGTTAAGAAGATGACTCCAGAAGAATCCTAGTCAGGACGTAAGCCTAAGGTGGGCCATCTGAAAGTCTTCGGTTCTACAGCTCATGTATGGATTCCAGACGCCAAGCGTGCCAAGTTGGACTCCAAGAGCTAGACACTTATGTTTACTGGTTACAGCGAAAATCACAAGGCATACAGGTTGATTGATGTGGAGACAGATTGTCTCATATTCAGTCGTGATGTTGTGATTGATGAGACTACTGGTCCATTTGTTCCTACTACTAGTCCTGCGGATCAACCAAAGAAGGTCCCTGATGAGGGTGTTTGTCTTCCTCTTGGTTCCCCTGATGGCAGGGCTTCAGAGCATCCTGACTCTGAAGATGAGGAGTCTATCGATAATGATCTAGCACCACCTGATTTTCCTCAGGACTCACATTTAGATGACTTTGTTCCAAAACTCCCAAGAGATGTTGTTACTCCTATTTCAGATGTTGGCACATCTACTCGTCGTCCTAAGTGGTGGCTCAAGACTATTGAGGATCTTCGTAATGATGAACTCATTGAGGGCAAATCAACTCGTAGCAAGAGCAAGCAGCAATACACCGTCAATTTTGCTCTTATGGCCAACATCCACAGCATCTATGAGCCTCATACATATTCAGAGGCTAAAGGAATTCCAGAGTGGGAAAAGGCTATGGAGACCGAATATCATAGTCTTTTGAAGAATCACACTTGGGTTCTTTTTGATCTACCTCCTGGGAAGAAACCTATCAGTTGCAAATGGGTTTATAAGGTCAAGTATCATGCCGATGGTACTTTGGATAAATACAAGGCCAGATTAGTTGCTCGAGGATTCACACAGCGGGAGGGCATTGATTACGAGGAGCCCTTCGCTACTACTTCTTGTGACCTTTTCACACATCACCCCATTCAAAATAGGGACCCCCTAATTTTTGCTCCATTCTGGTCTTTTGGCTTTGGTTCTCTCTCTCTCTCTCTCTCTGTTGTCTGCCTTTCTGAGGTGTGCCCATCTTTGAGCTTGAATGTAAAATTTTGGCTAAGTCTGAGAATTAGGGTTTGTACTTTTCTGGTCAATTTGAAGTCAAATAGAGTGAATCAGTTGGAATCTGAGCTTCACATTGCAGTTAGCATGCTTCCAGCAAGCCCCCAACAAAATTTTATCGAATTCTGACAACTTACTATTTTTAGTAAGTATCTAATTTGGGACCTTTTCTCAGCACTTTTGAAGTTCCGATCATTACACTGCATCCAAAACACATCAAGCTGCTCGTTTGCGAAATTTGAGCCAGAACTAACAACTTTCTATTTTTAGCAAATGTCACCTTCAGGAGTGGATTTTAGAGTTTATATGCAAAGTTTTTCAGCGCATTTCTAGAGATTCTTTCTGGATTTTCTGAGACCTACGCGATGATATAACATGCAAAATCAGACGATGAATTTCGGTATTCAGCCTTCAGAGGAGGCTATTTTTAGGGTTTGCATGTTGAAATTTTCTTCGCATGTCTGAACATTCCTTGTGGGTTTTTGAGGGCTTCTCAGTGGTATAACATGCAAACCAGAATCAAGACTTTTTTAGGAGCCGTCTTTAGAGGCTATTTTTGGGGTTTGCATGCAGGGCTTTTCAACGCATGTCAGGTTATTCTTTATGGATTTTTCAAGAGCTACGCAGTGATGTGACATGCAAGGCAAGATGATCACTTTTCAGAGACTTACTATTTTTAGCAGGTCCATTTCGGCAGCTACCCAGCACATCAGTATCACAAACAGAGCAAAGTGCAACAAAAACGGAGTCAAACGGAGGTCATTTGATCGACATGCAAGACAGATTAGGGTTTCCAACTTCGGGACCCAAAATGAGGGGTAAAATGCCAGAATTTTCGAAAACTGGTGTATCCCACTGCGATCAGCATTTTTCAGGCTATCCACTGGTAAAATTTGAAGGCAATTAGAGCACTTACTATTTATAGTAAGGCACTTCTGAAATAGGCTATAAATAGTAAGTCAGCAATAGACGCCAATGTGAACAGGAAAGTCTACCGATGAGGGTCACACCATCCAAATTTCAAGTCAAACGGAGTAGGGGAAGTCATGAAACTGAGCAACTACTATAAATAGTAAAACACCTTCAAAAACATGCAATAAATAGCAAGTCAACTCGAGATGGCAGTGTGAACAGATCACTTAGGTCATGAAGGTCCTGTGCTTAAAATTCCAAATCAATCCAAACTTCAAAAGGGTGAAAATCAGAAGACTTACTAAATATAGTAAATCAAGAGTGAGCAAGCTGGAAAAACGCCTAAGTCTGAAGAACTTCCTCCTTGACCCTTTGAATGCGCCCAAGTGAAATGGAGTAAAAGTTGTTATGTGAAGTTAATTCCACCTCTACCCCCTAAATGCGCCCATCTCTGGAAGTATGTTGAAAAGTGGTTAAGTGTTGGAAGCTAAATCCTTCACCATAGAAAAAATGTGCCATGATTGGAGAATGAATGGAAAGAATTTTCTAAGAAGAAATTCAAATTCCTCCTTGATGCCTAAATGCGCCCATGCTGATGATATTATTTAAAAATTTTCTAAGGCATGAAATTCTACCTCTAGGAAAATATGCCTAAGTTTGATGGAGGTGATGAAATTTTCTTGAAGCATGAACAAATTGGCAGTTGATATGTCGGAAGGTGCCAGCTTCACGAAGTCGATGAATTTTCAAGGCCAAGCAAGAAAATACGCTCAGAGATGAGGAATGAAGAATAAATTTGATTGAATAATATTTTTCTAAGGTTAAAATTCAAAAAAAATTAAATGTACCCCTTCATTTGTAGACCCATGGATTTGACACTTTCTGAAGGGAATTTTCTTCTGGGTACTAGACGTCTTCAAAGAAGAATTGATTTTAAAGTCTTCCACACTTTGCCAAGGCCTTCAAGATGGAGATTTTTCATGAACACCTGATTGATGAATTTTCTAAGGCAAGGAATAAATGATGTTTTTGAAAATAAAATGCCTTGGCTAATGAATTTGAAGTTAATTGCCTAGGTGAATTTGCTCAAATTATTCGTGAAGATAGTCTTCTTGAGCCAGAGATGAATAAAATCAAAGTTGTCAACACCTCAGCTGGTGAAGTAAATTTCTTGAAGAAGATGCAATTGAAGTTAACACTTTCAAAAGAAGATTTTAAAAATGCATCTCTTAAATAGGCCCTTGAGGAGGATGAAATTTGTCTAAGGCATTGAAATATGATGCACAGGTGTTATATGCCCAGCCTACAGATGTTGAAAAATCATGAAGAAAGCGAAATTGGCTAGGGAAAAATGATGAACCCTATCAGATCCGGAGATCACTCAGGCCTTGGGAGTCAAAGCATGAAAATTAGGTGAGTGAAGTGAATTTATATTATGAAGTGTTTTGATGCTCTTCTCCTTGCTTGTTTTGCAGGGTGAACACCGAGGCCAAGGCATGATGACTTGGGGAGATGAAGCGAATACTTGGAAGAAATGGCTAAGTGTTGAGACCTAGTATGTGCCCAACTCAAGTGGTGAACAAGAAATGTTTTCAAAGCTTAGGATGGAGGGAAAGATGGAAACCCAAGTGTTAATGGTCACCATCAAGTACTTCAAAGTTGAAGAACAACATCAAGGAGGAAAATCATCGTCGAGTAGAGGAAAGAGGTTGCAGGCTTGAAGTTAGATCAAGGGCATGCCCGCCATATCCATTCAAGGAGTTGAAGCAGTGATAACCAAACTCATCGAATTTGTAGTCAAGAAGAGGAACATGAACAATGTGACCACATTTCCAGATGAGTCTTCTAGAAGGATGGTGGACATTAATTGCTCATTTATTACCCCACTCTTCTTGGTGGTGGTTTTTAGGGTTAGGGTTTATGTGGCTCAATCAGAGCCCTTCATTGTAATTGAATCTGAGTCATCCACTGGACTTGACCAACTATAAAAGCGGCATCCCCCCTCATTTGTATCCAGTCAGAATAGCAGAGAAAGAATAGAGAGATTGATAGAATAAAAGGTAGCATAGTTTAATAGTTTAGCTTAGACTGAAAAGGAAGGAAAGTCTTCCCTTTGAATACTTTGTAAGAAGTTGTGAACACTTTCATAATAAAAGAGTTTTCATTGATGGTGATCTCTTCTTTGTTATGAGTAGCTAGCGAGGCTTCTTCGTCCTTCCAATTCACATAGAATCTTGAAGTAGCTTAAAGTACAGTAGATTTCATTTCATGCAAGTACTTAGTAATTGTGGAATGTGGTGCTCGATTTGAATAAAACTTCGCTTATCCATACCACTAGCGGGCTCACTGATGGTGGGTTTGCCTTGCGTGGTCAACTGGAACATCCTGAAACTTAACTTCGATTATGGTTTATGTGTTGGCATGCATCGTTGTGATGGTGTCTTCAGGCTAGACCGTGATTTCAATACCTTTGATTACTCTTTGAAGATTGCACCGGTTTTGTGGAAGTTGTCCGAAGTGAGGAAAAGCAAAGCTCGGTTGAAGTCTACAAGAATTGATCGACATGTCCCACGCCTTAGAGTAGATTAGAACCTTCTCATCCCTACAACCATTTTAAATTCAGTACATTTCTGGTTAGTGTTGTGACGTTTTTCACACATCGCCCCATTGCAAATGGAGACCCCCTAATTTTGGCTTTGCTTTTGGTTTGGTGTTGGTTTGTTTTTGCTGTTGTCTCTCTCTCGTTTTATCTATCTTCCCGGGATGTGCCCGTCTGTGAGCCTAACAAGTGAAATATGGCCAAGTCTGGAAATTAGGGTTTTGTCTTCCTAGTCAGTACAGGGGTCGAATAAAGTGAATAAATTGAAATTTGAGCTTAACACTGTTATCAGTGTGCTTCCAGTAGGCTCTCAAAAAAATTTCATCAAATTCCGAATACTTACTATTTTTAGTAAGTGTGAAATTACAGGCAGTTCGTCAGTTTTTGAGTTTCCGACAGTCACACGGCCTTCAGAACATATCAGGCTACTCATGTGCAAAATTTGAGCGAAAACAGGCAACTTACTATTTTTAGCAGTCCGGCTTCCGAGGAAAATTTCAGGGTTCAGATGCAGAGTTCTTCTTTGCATGTCTGGAGATTCCTTCTGGGTTTTTCGAGACCTTCGCGGTGATATAACATGCAAGACAAGACGATCACTTTTAGAATTCAGCCTTTCGAGGCTATTTTTAGGGTTTGCATGTCAGGGTTTCTTTTGCATGTCGGATGATTCCTAATGGGTTTTTCGAGAGCTTCGCGATGGTGTGACATGCAAACGGAGATAACCACTCAGTAAGGAACTTGCTATTTTTAGCAGGTGCGTCCCGCTTAGATTCGAGAATCACGAGTGATCGCAATGCCAGAAACGAACGAAACAGAGATCATTTGATATGCATGCAGAGCGAATTAGGGTTTCCAACTTCAGAGCCTGAAAAGAGGGGTCAAAAAGTCAGAATTTTTGAAAACCGGTGTAAACCACCGCGATCAGCGTCCCTCAGGCTATCTGTTGGTAAAATTTCAAGTCAAACATAGCACTTACTATTTATAGTAAGTCAATTTGGAAACTGGCTAAAAATAGTAAATTGAGTGCATGCATCGGTGTCAGCCAACAAGTCACGTCGTGAGGAGCGCCTCATTCAAATTTCAAGTCAATCGGAGCAGTGGAGCCATCAGAAACAAGAGGTTACTATTTATAGTAAACCACCTTCAGAAACATGCTAAAAATAGCAGGGTGATTAAAAATGGCAGTGTCAACAGGACAACGAGGTTATGAGGATGCAGTATGCAAAATTTCAAGTCGTTCTGAGCTTCAGAGATGCGAAATTCAAAGAACTTACTATAAATAGTAGGGCAGAGAAGCTGGCAGAGACGAGAAAAAAAAATGTCTAAGTCTGAAGTTTATCCTCCACCACAGGTGAAATGCGCCCAACTTGCCTTCCAGGTGTTTGAAAAAATTTTCTAACATGTTTTCATCCACCTCCCCATGTAAAATGCGCCCAAGTTGGTGGAATTGAAGCATAAAATATTCTAAGGCAGGCATCTCGTCCTTCACACATGGTGAAATGCGCCCTCAAGGTGAAAGCATAAGAAAAAATTCTAAGTCTGAGACTTCGTTCACCTCCTAGGCCAAAATGCGCCCAAAACAAGTGAGTCAAAGAAAGTCAAAGATTTTTATTCCACTCTCATGCTAAAATGCGCCCAAATGCAAGGTAGTGGCATACAAAAATTTCTAAGTATGAGTTTCATCCTCCTCCACTGGCAAAATGCGCCCAAAGTGAGAAAGGTCAAAGAAGTCAAATGTTTTCATCCTGCAGGAGGTGCAAAATGCGCCCAAATAGAGGCATGTGAGGACAAAATAAGGAAGTTGAAAAGTCACTTGTTGGAGGCGTTACAAGTTTCATCCTTCATGGCATCAAAAATGCGCTCAAGCTCAAAGAAGTCAACAAGTCAACAAAGTTTATCCTCCTCACATAGTAAAATGCGCCCACTTCAAGCATAACATGCATGAAAATTTTCTAAGTATGAAATTTGTCCCCCTAGAGGCATCAAATGCGCCCAAAAGAGGGCATGTGAAGACAAAAGTGGAGAAGCTTAAGAGTCACAGGTCAAGGCGTTGAAAAGATTCCTTCTTCTACACAAGCAAAATGCGCCCATCTTCTTGCCTATGTGATATGCGCCATGCAAAGAGGGTGAATAAAGTGTGTTGGGGGTTATAAGGTGTTAGAAAAAGTTCTAAGGCATGTGAAAGGTGGAAATAAATTGTTAAGGCGTGATTTTCTTTCCTCAGTGTGCTATGCGCCTTAAGTAAAGTGAAATAAAGTATAAGATGATTTTAAAATTTCTATAAGGCGGAATATTTTCCTAAGTGTGGAGTGAAATGCAAGTGGCAAGTGGGAAATAAAAGTGTGCCAGGCGTGAATGAAATTTTTTCTAAAATGAAGTTGATAAAATTTTCCCCACTGGCGAATGAAACAAAATTTCCAAGGCAAAATTTCCAAGATGCTTTAAAAATTTTCTAAGGCAAAATATTTTCTTCCTTGGGAAAAACGCCTAAGTCTGGAGAGGTGATGGAATTTTCCTGAAGTGTGAGCAGAGTTGCCAGAGATGAAGTCAGATGATGCCAGCTGCACAGGATTGGTAAAATTTTTCCAAGTCAGAGCAAAATTCTCAGAGGGGATCAAAGAACGAGAATAAATTTGATGAAGAATATTTTCTAAGGTTCAAAATTCAAGAAAATTAAATGAACCCGTTCGTTGGGTACCCATGGATTCGGAACGTTCCGGAGAAAATTTTCTTCTGGGTATCGAAGATTGTCAATGAGGAGTTGATTTTAAAGTCTTCCATGCTTCGCTTCGGCCTTCGGGGTGAAGATTTTGGATGAGCACCGGATTGATGAATTTTCCTAAGGGAAATTTGAAATTTTTTCTAAGGCAAAATGAAGAAAATGTGTTTTCAAGGTGAAATTCTCCATATGATGAGTTTGAAAGAAACTGCCTAGGTGAATTTGCTTGAATTCTTCGTGAGGATAGTCTTCTTGAGCCAGAGATGGATAAAATCAAAGTTGTCGGGGCTCCAGCAGGTGAAATGAATCTCTCAAAGATGATACGCCCTTGAAGAGGATGGATTGAAAATTTGGCTAAGGCATGAAGAATTTGAACGTGAAGGCGATGAACGTGCGAAAATCAGGTAAGTAAGTTAAGATTACATTATGAAGTGTTCTAATGCTTTTCTCCTCGCTTGTTTTGCAGGAGGAATGTCGAGGCTGGAGCACGATTACTGGAAGTGGTGAAGCGCGATGATATTACAACCTTTGGAGGAAGATAAAGTTATAAAATTCACATGAGGGAAGAAAAAGTTGCAAGAAAATGGCTAAGTGTTGAGACTCAGTATAACTTAAGTGACAAAGGTGAAAACCCTCAAGTGGAAGAAGTCAAAGAACAACGCCAAGAGAGAAGATCAAGAATAGTGTGAACGCATCTACAAACGGAATCTTCTAGAAGACTGATTGTGGGCATTTATTGCCTTTGCTATTTTTGGGAGTGAGTGGGAATCTTTGATTCATTTAATGTACCACTCCCAATTCTGGCAGTTTTTAGGGTTAGGGCTGAGGTGGCACGATTTTAGCCACTCTATTGATTGTAACCCTAGCCGTCTTTTGGGACTTGGCTAGCTATATAAAGGGGGAGTCCCCCTCATTTGTAACTCAGTAGACAGTAGAATTAGAGTAGAAGTCGGAGTAGAGAGACAACTAGGTAATAGCTTAGAATAGCTTAGCATAGATTGATAGTGTAGTTTGAAGAAGAGGGAAAGTTTTCCCTTTGAAAACTTTGTAAGAGATTGTCGTGTAAAACTTTCATAATAAAAGATCTTTCATTGATGGTGAAATTCGTCTTTGTTATGGATAGCTAGTGAGGTTTCTTCATCCCTTCTACTTCAAGTAGCGTAGAGTAGCATAAATTTCATTTTCATGCAAGTAGATGTTAGCTATGGAATGTGGTGTTTGATCTAAGCAACTTCGTCTATCCATACTAGTGTATTTGCTGATGGTGAATGCGCCTTGTGTGGTCAACTGGAAACATTGTGGGCCTAACTTCAATCACAGTTTGAATGATGGTATGCATCGTTGTGATGGTATCTTCATGTCAAGTGGTGGTTTGAACATCTTTAGTCATCTCCCCTGAAGATTGCACCGACTCCGTGGAGGCTGTCCGATGCGAGGCAAAGCGAAGTCCGGTTAGAAGTTTGCTGAAGTTGAGCTCCATATCCCACGCCTTAGAATAGATTCAGACTCTCTTAACCCTACCCATTTAAATTCAGTACTTTCCGGTTAGAATAGGAAACCCGCGCTTCATAGACAAATCTTTCGAGCATTTGAATTCCTTTCTCCGCTGCCGAACAATTCCGTAAGTCCCCTTGAAATACCAGCAAATCACATCGAGCCAAACTGAGCCTATTCACACTGAAAGAACCTTGGAGTTGAACGCACGAGCTTTCTTGCAATCTTAGTGTGCGGAATACTTTGATCAAGAGAGAATAGGGAAGCCGTTGGCAACTTTATTCTGCGTTGGTGCGGTCACGAAAAACACATCAACAGAATTGGCACTAGAAGGAGGGCTGGCTTTGAATTGTTCCAGAAGTTGGTTGGAAGGAACCAGTATGAGCTTTGAAGTTCCAAATCAGAGATATGTTAGATCTCTCTTATGTCAAAAAATCCAAAAAAAGTGAAAAGTTGAAAAATTCAAAAAAACCAAAAAAATGGAAAATCAAAAAAGAGATTTCTCAATGGATGGGCATATTTCTTGCCCTCAAGGCAGTCTTGTGGATATTGCTCAAATTCATGAAAGATTGAATGCACAGCTATGGCCCGAGAATTTGTCTAAGTTTGCTTTACCAGGAAAGTGTCGAATTCACGAGACTTCCCAGCACGAAGAAATCAGTTGCTTGACATTCCTCTCAAGAATAGAGCTTGTTCTCCAAGAGAAAATTTTCTTTTGGGATGTTCCGAAGCCAGGAGTATTGGATGTAGAACCTGATGATTATAGCCGTCCAGAAGTGGTGAATGAGGCTTTCACAAGATTCATACTTAGGATCCAAGGTCAGTTGGAACTTGGCAATGATCCCTTGAAAGGTGTTTTGCTCCCTCGTTGGTGTCGAATTCACAACGCACCTCATCCAGAGTTCACTTGCACAACATGTGAACTAGCCATCAACTTCGCCAGAGATCGCCTCGGATTACCAGTACTACCATATGGATTATTCAAAGACAAAAGATGGATTGAGTATGCCATACAAACATTTTTGGCACCAAATGAAGATGATACCCCGACATCACCCAACAACAAGGAGAATGGGTCACAACAGGATGATGTGACCGAGCTTAGGGAGCAAGCAGATGAAGATTGTTCCTACATCATGTTAGAAAAAGAGGCTATTGGAGCAAGGATCAAAGAAGCAATGGAATATATCCAAGGAAGAGAAACTACCCAAGGCAACTGTCAGCACATGGAAGAGAGTGAATGTACAAGGTTGCAAGCTATTGAAGACCATCAAGTGACAGGAGTGGACTTAGCTTAAAGTATAGATGGTGTGAGAAATTTTCAATGTTCATTCTCTCAAGGAAGGGAACGTGAAGAAGGAAGCGATTCTAATGCGCTTCAAGAAAGGATGCTCCTCGATGAAAAAGTTCAATCATGCATGAGTGAGATGGAAGAAATGGTAAGCAGCTTAAAACAAGATGATGTGTTTGACGGTCAATGGGCTACCAAGATGGAGGCAAAATATGAAGGGCACTTCGCGCCAACACTTGATCCACTATTCACAGTCATGGAAGAGTTGCTTGATGAAATTGAAACAAATGAAATACTGCTTGATAAAAAGATGGAAAGTGAAGAGCAATTCGGGTTGGGGCTTGAGCCATTGTTGGGTACTCAAAAGGAGCCAGCACATGAAATGATCCGAATTCCCAAATACCCTCTTGAATTGATTTCCCGCCCCACTCCTCCCAGTTTGGGTCATCTACACATTTTGAATGCAAGTGGTATGGTTCACCATCAACTTCGACCTCCTGATGAAGCAGTGGACGACATGCAAGAACTCATACTAGCGAATGAAGACCACCAGGTCATATCTTTCCCTACTGTTGGCTACCAAGAATATCATTTTGATTATGGAGATTTTGGAAAGAAAACTTGTTTATGGATTGATCATGGTCTGGATGAGTTGCATCAGTTGTTAATTTTTCCTGAAGTTTTGCTTGAGTTTGAGATTTGTATTGTGAAAGAAAATTTCTCCGAGTTTAAAGATAAGTTTGCAAAGCTTCGCACTATTACTACTGCTTTGCTGTTACTGAACATCCTCAGAAATCATGTTAGGAGTTGTATATATTTTTGTCCTCTGAGTCTTGTCCATTCGGAATGTTGTCCTATTAGAGTAGGTTTTCCTTTTTGTTTTTGCTTAGCTTGGTATGCTTTACCTTCCTTAGTTTAGTCGTCTTGCTTTCGTAGTTTAGTTCGCTTTCAATAAATGGGGATCCCATTCGTAAGGGGGATGTTGTGTTGTTTTCGCCACACTCCAGTACGATGTTGAAATAATGTTAGTCCATTTCTTAGATAATCATCCAGGAAGTGCTTTAGAATCCGAGGTTATTCTTTAAAGTCTTATCATTTGGTTAGGATTTGTACTTGACTCGGAAGGGAATCATCTATTGTGTCTTGACACCAAGTCTCGCGATTGCTATATTTCACACACATGATTAATTGCTCTAAGTCATTGAGGTTTCTTAGGAGAGGTCTTGGCGAGTGAAAATCTTACATCTTGCTTCAGCGCCACTACAATTCTCAAACCCATTGGAGGCTTCAGTGCCTACCAGCCAATCAAGGAATTGACGGAGAAATCAAATGATGAAAAGAAAATGTGCTTAAAAGAAATATTTGAAAAACAAGGAAGAAAGAAAATGAAAAATGAAAGAAATATTATGACATATTGGTTTTGGGAACATGCGAGTAACTCCACCAGGGCTATGGACGCCCGGCCGGAAGTGGAGCAATATTCGTGAGAATTGTAGCGATAACCTCGTCGGGGCTATGGACACCTGACTGGCAGCGAGGCAATGTCCAGGATGCTTTTGAAGTAAGATACTTATATAACTTGCCACGACAGATTCTAGGAGCTTCAACGGTCTTTTGAGCCGGAATGAACGCATATGCACACACTTGTAATCAAGAGATGAGGTGCCTTGATCCAATTTAGGATTCCTCTTCCCTTTTAAGTATATCCCCTAGTCAAGTTGATAGGTCTTGAAAGAATTGTCCAAGGGTTCTGAGTATGGAATGGGTTTTATCTTTGAAATGTTCAGGAACATTTATTTGGGTTGGGGCTAATGTTGTGACGTTTTTCACACATCGCCCCACTGCAAATGGGGACCCCCTAATTTTGGCTTTGCTTTTGGTTTGGTGTTGGTTTGTTTTTGCTGTTGTCTCTCTCTCGTTCTATCTATCTTCCCGGGATGTGCCCGTCTGTGAGCCTAACAAGTGAAATATGGCCAAGTCTGGAAATTAGGGTTTTGTCTTCTTGGTCAGTAAAGGGGTCGAATAAAGTGAATAAATTGAAATTTGAGCTTAACATTGTTATCAGTGTGCTTCCAGCAGGCTCTCAGCAAAATTCATCAAATTCCGGATACTTACTATTTTTAGTAAGTGTGAAATTACAGGCAGTTCGTCAGTTTTTGAGTTTCCGACAGTCACGCAGCCTTCAGAACATATCAGGCTACTCATGTGCAAAATTTGAGCGAAAACAGGCAACCTACTATTTTTAGCAGTCCGGCTTCCGAGGAAAATTTCAGGGTTCAGATGCAGAGTTCTTCTTTGCATGTCTGGAGATTCCTTCTGGGTTTTTCGAGACCTTCGCGGTGATATAACATGCAAGACAAGACAATCACTTTCAGAATTCAGCCTTCCGAGGCTATTTTTAGGGTTTGCATGTCAGGGTTTCTTTTGCATGTCGGATGATTCCTGATGGGTTTTTCCAGAGCTTCGCGATGGTGTGACATGCAAACGGAGATAACCACTCAGTAAGGAACTTGCTATTTTTAGCAGGTGCGTCCCGGCAGCCGCTTCCCAGCAGTTCGGAATCACGAGCTGATCGCAATGCCACAGAAACGAAGAGAAACAGAGATCATTTGATATGCATGCAAAGCGAATTAGGGTTTCCAACTTCGGAGCCTGAAAAGAGGGGTCAAAAGTCAGAATTTTCGAAAACCGGTGTAAACCACCGTGATCAGTGTCCCTCAGGCTATCTGCTGGTAAAATTTCAAATCAAACGGAGCACTTACTATTTATAGTAAGTCAATTTGGAAACTGGCTAAAAATAGTAAATTGAGTGCATGCATCGGTGTCAGCCAACAAGTCACGTCGTGAGGAGCGCCTCATTCAAATTTCAAGTCAATCGGAGCAGTGGAGCCATCAAAAACAAGAGGTTACTATTTATAGTAAACCACCTTCAGAAACATGCTAAAACTAGCAGGGTGATTAAAAATGGCAGTGTCGACAGGACAACGAGGTTATGAGGATGCAGTATGCAAAATTTCAAGTCGTTCCGAGCTTCAGAGATGCGAAATTCAGAGAACTTACTATAAATAGCAGGGCAGAGAAGCTGGCAGAGACGAGAGAAAAAAAAATGTCCAAGTCTGAAGTTTATCCTCCACCACAGGTGAAATGCGCCCAACTTGCCTTCCAGGTGTTTGAAAAAAATTTCTAACATGTTTTCATCCACCTCCCCATGTAAAATGCGCCCAAGTTGGTGGAATTGAAGCATAAAATATTCTAAGGCAGGCATCTCGTCCTTCACACATGGTGAAATGCGCCCTCAAGGTGAAAGCATAAGAAAAAATTCTAAGTCTGAGACTTCGTTCACCTCCTAGGCCAAAATGCGCCCAAAACAAGTGAGTCAAAGAAAGTCAAAGATTTTTATCCTGCTCTCATGCCAAAATGCGCCCAAATGCAAGGTAGTGGCATACAAAAATTTCTAAGTATGAGTTTCATCCTCCTCCACTGGCAAAATGCGCCCAAAGTGAGAAAGGTCAAAGAAGTCAAATGTTTTCATCCTGCAGGAAGTGCAAAATGCGCCCAAATAGAGGCATGTGAGGACAAAATAAGGAAGTTGAAAAGTCACTTGTTGGAGGCGTTACAAGTTTCATCCTTCATGGCATCAAAAATGCGCTCAAGCTCAAAGAAGTCAACAAGTCAACAAAGTTTATCCTCCTCACATAGTAAAATGCGCCCACTTCAAGCATAACATGCATGAAAATTTTCTAAGTATGAAATTTGTCCCCCTAGAGGCATCAAATGCGCCCAAAAGAGGGCATGTGAAGACAAAAGTGGAGAAGCTTAAGAGTTACAGGTCAAGGCGTTGAAAAGATTCCTTCTTCTACACAAGCAAAATGCGCCCATCTTCTTGCCTATGTGATATGCGCCATGCAAAGAGGGTGAATAAAGTGTGTTGGGGGTTATAAGGTGTTAGAAAAAGTTCTAAGGCGTGTGAAAGGTGGAAATAAATTGTTAAGGCGTGATTTTCTTTCCTCAGTGTGCTATGCGCCTTAAGTAAAGTGAAATAAAGTATAAGATGATTTTAAAATTTCTATAAGGCGTTGGAATATTTTCCTAAGTGTGGAGTGAAATGCAAGTGGCAAGTGGGAAATAAAAGTGTGCCAGGCGTGAATGAAATTTTTTCTAAAATGAAGTTGATAAAATTTTCCCCACTGGCGAATGAAACAAAATTTCCAAGGCAAAATTTCCAAGATGCTTTAAAAATTTTCTAAGGCAAAATATTTTCTTCCTTGGGAAAAACGCCTAAGTCTGGAGAGGTGATGGAATTTTCCTGAAGTGTGAGCAGAGTTGCCAGAGATGAAGTCAGATGATGCCAAGCTGCACAGGATTGGTAAAATTTTTCCAAGTCAGAGCAAAATTCTCAGAGGGGATCAAAGAACAAGAATAAATTTGATGAAGAATATTTTCTAAGGTTCAAAATTCAAGAAAATTAAATGAACCCGTTCGTTGGGTACCCATGGATTCGGAACGTTCGGAGAAAATTTTCTTCTGGGTATCAAGATTGTTGATGAGGAGTTGATTTTAAAGTCTTCCATGCTTCGCTTCGGCCTTCGGGGTGAAGATTTTGGATGAGCACCGGATTGATGAATTTTCCTAAGGGAAATTTGAAAAATTTTCTAAGGCAAAATGAAGAAAATGTGTTTTCAAGGTGAAATTCTCCAGATGATGAGTTTGAAAGAAACTGCCTAGGTGAATTTGCTTGAATTCTTCGTGAGGATAGTCTTCTTGAGCCAGAGATGGATAAAATCAAAGTTGTCGGGGCTCCAGCAGGTGAAATGAATCTCTCAAAGATGATACGCCCTTGAAGAGGATGGATTGAAAATTTGGCTAAGGCATGAAGAATTTGAACGTGAAGGCGATGAACGCGCGAAAATCAGGTAAGTAAGTTAAGATTACATTATGAAGTGTTCTAATGCTTTTCTCCTCGCTTGTTTTGCAGGAGGAATGTCGAGGCCGGAGCACGATGACTGGAAGTGGTGAAGCGCGATGATATTACAACCTTCGGAGGAAGATAAAGTTATAAGTTTCACATGAAGGAAGAAAAAGTTGCAAGAAAATGGCTAAGTGTTGAGACTCAGTATAACTTAAGTGACAAAGGTGAAAACCCTCAAGTGGAAGAAGTCAAAGAACAACGCCAAGAGAGAAGATCAAGAATAGTGTGAACGCGTCTACAAACGGAATCTTCTAGAAGACTGATTGTGGGCATTTATTGCCTTTGCTATTTTTGGGAGTGAGTGGGAATCTTTGATTCATTTAATGTACCACTCCCAATTCTGGCGGTTTTTAGGGTTAGGGCTGAGGTGGCACGATTTTAGCCACTCTATTGATTGTAACCCTAGCCGTCTTTTGGGACTTGGCTAGCTATATAAAGGGGGAGTCCCCCTCATTTGTAACTCAGTAGATAGTAGAATTAGAGTAGAAGTCGAAGTAGAGAGACAACTAGGTAATAGCTTAGAATAGCTTAGCATAGATTGATAGTGTAGTTTGAAGAAGAGGGAAAGTTTCCCTTTGAAAACTTTGTAAGAGATTGTCGTGTAAAACTTTCATAATAAAAGATCTTTCATTGATGGTGAAATTCGTCTTTGTTATGGATAGCTAGCGAGGTTTCTTCATCCCTTCTACTTCAAGTAGCGTAGAGTAGCATAAATTTCATTTTCATGCAAGTAGATGTTAGCTATAGAATGTGGTGTTTGATCTAAGCAACTTCGTCTATCCATACCACTAGTGTATTTGCTGATGGTGAATGCGCCTTGTGTGGTCAACTGGAAACATTGTGGGCCTAACTTCAATCACAGTTTGAATGATGGTATGCGTCGTTGTGATGGTATCTTCATGTCAAGTGGTGGTTTGAACATCTTTAGTCATCTCCCCTGAAGATTGCACCGACTCCGTGGAGGCTGTCCGATGCGAGGCAAAGCGAAGTCCAGTTAGAAGTTTGCTGAAGTTGAGCTCCATATCCCACGCCTTAGAATAGATTCAGACTCTCTTAACCCTACCCATTTAAATTCAGTACTTTCCGGTTAGAATAGGAAACCCGGCTTCATAGACAAATCTTTCGAGCATTTGAATTCCTTTCTCCACTGCCGAACAATTCCGTAAGTCCCCTTGAAATACCAGCAAATCACATCGAGCCAAACTGAGCCTATTCGCACTGAAAGAACCTTAGAGTTGAACGCACGAACTTTCTTGCAATCTTAGCGTGCGGAATACTTTGATCAAGAGAGAATAGGGAAGCCGTTGGCAACTTTATTCTGCGTTGGTGCGGTCACGAAAAACACATCAACAGTTAGTATTAGGAAATTTACAGTTACCCGGCAAATCATTCGAACTACATGAAAGCCCTTAATTTGTTGTCTGCTGCCTGCTGCCGAACAATTGCATAAGTCCCCTTGAAATACCAACAAAATCACATTGAGCCAACTGAGACTATCCATTGCATGAAGGAACCTTGGAGTTGAATGCATGATCTTTCTAGCAATCTTAGCATGCAAGAGATTTTGTTCAAGAGAGGATAGAGTCGCCGTTGGCAACTTTATTTTGTGTTGGTGCGGTCACGAAAAATCACATCAACACTACTGCCAAGATGAGCACAATTCGTCTGCTTCCCGCTATTGCAGCCCAATTTGGATGGACAATTCATCAGATGGATGTCAAGAGTGTCTTTCTCAACGGTGAATTGCAGGAAGAAGTCTACATGACGCAACCTCCTGGTTTCAAGGTTGCCGGAAAAGAACATTGGGTTTGTAGACTCGTGAAAGCACTCTATGGATTGAAACAAGCTCCTCATGCATGGTATATCAAGATTGATCAGTACTTGGTTGATCATGGTTTTCAGCGCAGCCCTTCTGATACTAATTTGTATGTCAAACACTCTAGTGATGATATTCTCTTTCTTGTTGTCTATGTTGATGACTTGATAATTACTGGTAGTTCAACACATTTGCTTGCGGCAATCAAACAAGATTTGTCTCAAGCTTTTGACATGACAGATCTGGGGCTTCTCCATTATTGTTTGGGTATTGAAGTTTGGTAGACCGTTGATAGCATCTTGATGCAAGACTGCAAACCTGCCTCCACACCTATGGAGAAGGGGCTGAAGTTGTCAGCCAACTCTGATTCACCTTCGGTCGATGAAACGACATTCAGGCAACTAGTGGATAGTCTCATCTATCTCACTGCCACTAGACCTAACATCAGTTTTGCAGTGAGCTACATTTCTCGCTTCATGATAGCTCCAAAAGCTGATCATTTGATTGCAGCGAAGCGAGTGCTGAGATATGTTAAGGGCACTTCAAATTATGGCATTTTCTATGGCAGATGCAAGGATCCAAAGCTGATTGGTTACACAGACTCAGATTGGGCAGGTTCAGTGGATGACAGAAAATCTACTTCTGGGTATGTATTCAGTTTGGGTACAGGGGCTGTAACATGGACCAGTAAGAAGCAACAGGTCACGGCTCTTTCCTCGACTGAAGCTGAATATCGAGGAACCGTTAAAGCAGCATGTGAGGCAGTTTGGCTCCACAGGATGCTTTCTGACATGCATATGTCACAAGCAAGACCTTCTCCCTTGTATACTGATAATCAAGGGGTGCTCAAACTGGCCAAAAATCCAGTCTTCCATGAATGTACCAAGCATGTCGAGCTTCATTGTCATTACATCCGCCAACTGGTAGAAGACGGATCAGTTCAGCTGCAGTATGTTCCAACAACGGATCAGACTGCAGATATTCTCACCAAGTCTCTGAGCCTGGATAAGTTTGTCAAATTCAGGGGGCAACTTGGTGTTGTTAACAGATTGACCATTAAGGGAGGGTGTTAAGATAATATTTAATATATCTCTATTTTGTTAATGGTCAATATTATAATGTGTTTAGTCTATCTACAATTGTAGGTAGTTAGAAGTAGTTGGCTTCATTAATATCTATAGTGCCTTGTCACTACTTTATATTGTAATCTTTCTTTTTGCTAATACAAGAAAGAATTATCTAGAACATTCACTAACTCCTCGGAGGGGTGCATCCCTCTTGATCCTCTAGCTGAAGATAAAATTATCTAGTGGAGTATTAAAGGAACAAGAACATAGTCTATCAACAAAGGCTACAAAGGAACATCCCACTCTTCCCAATTGGAAGCATATCTAGCATATTAGTGCCATCCCCAAAGCGAACTTCTTGTATTGGCTTCTCTTACAAAACAAATAGTTGACATTTGACAATTGTCAAAAGCAAAATATCCTAGCCCTAACCAGTGTGCTCTATGTTTCATTGAGGAAGAAAATTGAGAGCATATTTTACTTGAGCGTAGTTATGCCAAGCAAGTGTGTAAGCTAGTCTTACTCAACAATTTTCTCAAAGCTACTATTCCTGACTCATTCCAAAAAGCAATTGACATCTTTTACAACCTTCCAGATATTCACAAAGAAGCCACCTGGATCCCCAGATAGATCTCTTTTCCCCAGATTTTTTTAGGAGAATATGGAAAGCTAGGATTCATCAAGTCAAGGAGAAATCGATCACAGCTTTGTCCACTGCCTTGAACATTCTAGCTCTCCTTCAACACTCAGCCCATCATGTTCCCAAGGTCTAAAGAAAGTAAATAAATTCTAGTTCCCCTAATACCCAGGACAGAGATTACAGTCTATATCAGTGAAAGAAGGAATACAAGCTCTCAAGTGATAATCAATACAATCAAATTATCTCATCATAAAAGTGTTTTCTCAGCAGCACATGGTTAAATTTATAAACTGTATCAGCAAGAACTTTACCATAATTGAGTTCCATCACATTCCAAGGGCAAAAAACAGCATTGTTGAAAATCTGGCTGGTCAAAGTGCAGGTCTTCCAGCTAGTACACTCTGCATTTGGAGCAGTCAAGCAAGTTCTTAGTGGTTTCTAAGTCTTTGCCTCCTCGCTTTTTATTGTGTGTTGACTTATGTTTAACATTTATTTTTTAGCAGACCAGTTTTGGCGGGTGCAATCTAAATTCACCCTCAATCTGTGGGCATGTGTTCTAGAAGTGTTTACAGTGGGAGTTGCTTTCCAAGTGTGTGTTGGTGCAGCATCACCTGGCTTGCCATGTTCTTTATCTTTTCTTTGAATTATGGTATTAGGCTAGTCAAGGTTCTGGATGAAGAAATGTAATTGAATCATATAATCTTGCTGCAATCTTCAGCTAGGTTGTATTTTATGTATCAATAAAAATACTTATTTTCAAATATATATATATGTGTGTGTGTGTGTGTGTGTGTGTGTTGTGGGGGGCTGCATGCATACAACTCTCATAGTTGTCATACAATTCAATTAGTTGCAAGTTGTACTGTGAACTATCATTTATAAAGCTCAGATTCTCTTAGAAATCCACATCCATAAGTGTGATCGAAGGATGTTCCACATCCAAAAAGTTGAGATTTTTTTCTTAGTTGATGAATATTATCCAAGGCAACAGACTTTTGAAAAGCAAGTCATTATTTAAAGGACTGTATTATGAAAGCAGTTGAACTTTGTAAATGATAAAAGAACGAGAGTTTAAGAAATATAGACAAGCACATAGTAAGAAACATGATAAGAGTTACCAACTAAAGACGCCCTGGTATCAGATTGTTTGTGTTTGAAAGCATTATTCTTGGGCTTAAGCTTGTGCTTTGACTTGATAATTGTTTTTGAGTGCTTCTTCTCAATTTTCTGAAGTTTGCCCATGTTTATCTGCAAAAAAGTTCAATTTTATTATAAAACAGAGTTGAGGAATGTCTGCGTAGTTATGTAAGGACAATCTTTTTGAAATGGTAAAAAAAATTGTAACTATTTACATTGCCTGTGATAAAGTTTCATAAAGCTTCACATCATTACTTCAAGAAATAAAACATTCTAATGTATAAAATATATCATTTATTTAATATAAAAAGTTCTACAAAATTTGGAATTTCATTATCATAATTTAATAATGCCTGAAATGGCCATAAATCAATTGAATAATTTCAAGAGAAATATGTAACCAATCTTTGTCTGATCATTTGAAATGTTGCTTTGTGCTATTCCAAAAAGATGTTGATGGTCACAACTAGGACTCAGCACTCTGCACAGAGCTGACTAAGTACAAAGTTACACAGGACTAGAAAGGATTCTTATAGTGCAGCTTCGAGAAGACTGTTGGCTACTATAGCTGTTGGGATTAGGTGTGTCATATACCTTGCAAGGCCTAATATTTGAATTATTTAATTATTTATTAGTTTATATGTCCTCATGAAATGAGACATCCCACTTTATGCCTTGGCCATTATGCCACAAGTAATTTATTTTTATTTTGGGATTTACATGTGTGAATATATTTGTAAAAGAATATCTTGTCATGAAGAATGTGTAAAAGCATCTATTACAAAGATAGGGTGTAAGAGTTAAAGAGATATTATGATACATAAAAGCATGATTAAGAGGGAGGTTACAAAGTGGATTAGTAATCTTGACCCACTTATGGTGCATGTTATGGTACCTCATAGAACATCTTTCTAAAGGTGGTAAATGACAAATAATGGAGTGTGAGTCATATGGATTTTACCATAGTATTTTGGAACCTTGTTTGGGCCCATGGTGATGACTTATCGTGCTTTTTTGGGCCTCCGTGAGTCTACTATATATTGAGGACTTCAGATTGAGATATGCGAGCGGAGTTTTGACAATGTAACTGCCAGATTTCAACCAAAGGAAGAGGATGTTGATATCCATGGAGGCAAGAACTTGATATTGTATTGTAACAAGTTTATTGTAGTTGAATAATGCATTGGTTCGGTGCTTTGGAGTCTGGGTTTTTCTTATATATGTTTTCCCAGGATATATTTATGTCATTATATTTCTTGTTGTTGATTTTCTTTCTATCTCTCTCATTCTTTCTTTTATAAGTGTTGTTTACATTCTGGAATGATGCTGAAATTCTTGTAAATCTTATTAATGTGCTAATCTCCTCAAAGAGTTAATGTGGAAACACCTACGATGCTTAATAATTATGAAGATCTTATTTAATTGATAAGGGTTTTGTGGGTATTTTTCCCAACAATAGCTACATCATGTAGGAATTACCTATTAGATAGCCAGCCAAGGCCATAGTTGCTAGCAGTGTGATGATCTAAGTTCAACCTGGTAGATGGTTATGTACCTCAAATGACAGATCACAAGGAAAATCAATGAGGGACCAGCGGGTACACTGTGACAGCAAGAGGTGGGAGATCTTTAGAAACCATATAAAATGCTCAATCCTTGTGAACTACAAAGATCACAGACACTTGACCAACAATGTAGCAGAAGCAAGTGCTTTTCTTTCAGGTTCTACATTAGGCTATTGACAAAGGAAGTTAGCTAAATCTCCACACACCATATCGGACTTAAAACTTAGCACCTCCTATTTGCTGATTTGGTGTTCTTCAACAAAGCTACGTTTCTGTTTGTGATCCAAAGTGTGGATTGTTCTTCTAACACCACCCATCCATGTTAGGGCTCCTAGTTTGGCTCTCATACCATGTTAATTTCCATTGACAAGCTATGACTCGAACCTAGAATCTCACATTAGCATGTTAGGGCTCTACCACTGAGCCACTGGAACCTTCATGACCAAAAGTGTGGATTATTTTTCCAACAATCTGGACATAGAGGGCAGCTAAAAGCTTTTACCCAAACAGCTAGATATGGCAGTTGTTAGAATTGAATGCTTCATAGAATAGTCGAGGATATCAACAGCATAAATCATTAACATACATAATCATAAGTTGTAGCACATAAGACAAATAGGTAATAGGCTTGCTTATGGCTGCTACTTTTTTCCATGCCCTAGCAAGAACTCAAACTTAGAACCTTTCATTGGCTGTCAGGGTGCTCTACTACATGTTGTACTACTGAGTTATTTGTCTCTTTGCCATATGATGTGTGGATTGCAGTTCCAACAGATTACAATTACCTGAAAGTTAGAAGGGATGGAATTTCAGTCCAAAGAAGACATAAGAAACCTCACATACAATCTTACATTCTTGCATATCATAAAAAATGAATGATGGAATGAAAGAGGTATTTGACATAAGAGACGTTGTGCCTGTCCTTGCTCAAATAGATCATCAAATCTGACACATTTTTCTAGTAACCTAGAAAATCTTTGACAAATGTGTCTTCTGTGAAAAGCTTTGTTCTGAACTTTGTATTTATAATAAATGCATAATAGATTCACTTCTTCATAAAATAAATAATTTGAGAACTGCTTTGGCAGCTACAAATAGCTTGTAATGCGCTGAAAGCTCCTTTCTGCCACTGACAAGCAGCTTTTTCTTTGTTGACATTTCTTCTTAGCGTATGTAAAGTATTGACTGTATACCTAGTATTTAAATGATGGTCATTGAGATTCTCTTTTCAAGATGAGGTTTATAGTGAATTGCGAGTATTTCACCTCACAGGGTTTAAACTTTCCCTACTGCACTATGGTTGAATTGAATTGTTTACTAGACAATTATAATGTATTTTTTAATGATCTTTTTCACTTAAGAAGAGTACTTCGTAATAAATATTAAGTTAGGATTCTTTTAAATAATTAAGAATTCTAAATTTAAGTATTTTTTTAGGGTTTATCAGGTTGTGTTTACTACTAAAACCTGTGAGACAATTAAATCATATAGAATTTTGAGATTCAAAGATTGATTAACAAGGGAAAAAATATACATTTATAATCTCTATCAATTTGACCAGCCATTCCCTCCCTCATTTCCCCTTCACAAGTTTAGTTTAGAGCTCTATCACCCAAACACTCCATTTTGATTGGGTTCAATTGGGTTTCATCTCAAAAATCTTTATCACTTCGGCCAAGGGCAGTTCTAATCTACCTCCATTGTGGCAAGCAATTCCAATAATACTCACTTGGAGAGAGAGGACCTATTGCCTTTTCAATGATGAGTGCAAGTCAGTGGAAAGCATATGCTTGAAGATAGGACCCAAAGGACCTATTGTTATTTTGAGGTGTCCAATGCCTCCTTCAGAAAGAAGAATATGAAGGCTTCTTTTAGGGAGACATCTATCCACGATGAAATCAATCAATGTCTCGCTTAATAAAGTGTTTGTGACACCAATTGAGGATTGTTTGCTTGTAAGACGGGCTTCCCCACCCCTCTGGTTCTAAAATCTCAATTTTGGTACAACATCACAGGGAAGCTAGGGCCTCAAAGAGATGGGGCATTATCTAGTGCCCTTTAAGCTCTTTAAACTTTCATTAGTGCTTTCTAACTTCTCTTAGGATAGATACAAAACTTTGTATGAAAATTTGAAATGATAATTGATATTCAATATTCGTTATTTACAAAGGAGAGGAAAAACTCCTTATATAAAGAATTGCAAGACAATGTTTCTAAAAAGAAACAATCGTTAACTAAAGCAAATAATGGAAAGATACTAAAAACTAACTGAAGCAAACTACGTTAACTAAAAGTAAACTACTGACTAACTATAAGCTAAGATGATCATTAAATATTACAATAATACTTTAATACCAAAAGTGGACTTCCTGTCATCAACTGAACCTACCCAATCTGAATCTGTAAAACCAACCAACCTAGGATCTTTGCATCTGTTGTACAGAATGCCAAAGTTAGTTGTCCCTTTCACATATCTCAACACTCGCTTCGCTGCAACCCAGTGCTATGTCTTAGGGGCAATCATGAAACGAGAAATGTAGCTCACAACAAAACTAAGATCAGGCCTAGTGGCAGTAAGATAGATGAGGTTGCCTAGTAGTTGCCTAAATGCAGACTCATTCACCATTGGTGAGTCTGATTAGGCTGAAAGTTTCAGCCCCTTCTCCATTGGAGTGGAGGAGATTTTGCAATCTTCCATCCTAAATTTCTCCAGCAAACTCATGGCATACTTTGACTGAAAAATGAAGATACTGCCACCTGTTTGCCAAACTTCTACACCCAGACAATAGTGTAGGAGACCCAAGTCCGTCATCTCAAATGCCTGACACAAATTCGACTTGATCTATTCAATCAAATGTAACCTACTACCAGTAATGATGATATCATCCACATAGATGACAAGAAGGATCATATCATTGCCAGTGTTCTTGACGTACAAATTTGCATCTGAGGGACTCCTCTGAAACCCTTGTGCAACCAAATACTTGTCAAACTTCAGGTACCATGCCCTGGGTGCCTACTTTAGGCTATAAAGAGCCTTCAACAATCTACATACCTTATGCTCTTTTCTTGTAACCTTAAAACCAGGAGGTTGCGTCATGTATACCTCTTCCTCCAAATCTCCATTGAGGAAGGCACTCTTCACATCCATCTGGTGGACTTTCCAGCCAAATTGTGTTGCCATGGCTAGGACAAGTCGGATGGTGCTCATCTTTGTTCTAAGAGCAAAGGTTTCCTCATAGTCAATACCTTCTCTCTGTGAGAACCCCTTAGCCACCAACTGAGCCTTGTATTTATCTAGTGTTCCATCAACCTTGTATTTTACCTTGTATACCCATTTGCAACCAATGTGTTTCTTCCCTAGTGGAAGATCTAACAGAACCCACGTGTTGTTCTTAAAAAGACTATGATGCTCAGAATCTGTAGCCTTTTCTTGTTCAGGTTTACACATGGCCTTTGAATACTATTGGGGCTCATAAACACCCTAAATGTTGGCCATAAGAGCAAAGTTTACTGTGTTCTTTTTGCTCTTGCCTCTAGACGATCTTCCCTCAGCAAGCTCATCATCATGAACATCACCATTGAGCTTCGCCCACCACTTAGGGCGGGGAGGAGATGCATATTCTTGCAAATTAGGATGAGCATAATCATGACTTGGGCTGCCTAGAATAATACCATCTAGATGCTGATCTAGGTTATCCTGAGGAAAATCTGCTGGAACAAAATCTTGCCTAGAAGATTCCACAATGTCAGAATCATCAAAGTCCCTCCTTGCTAGTAGAGGATTTTGCCTAGGATATTCCACAATGTCAGAATCATCAGAATCCCTCCCTACAGGTGGAGCTACTAAAAGCTTAGCTCCCAAATCTTTGGTCTTCAGAGGCTGATTGTCAGGACTCTTGATGGGAGAAGAGAGCAAAAAGGGTTCACCTTCTTCATCAAACACAACATCCCTACTGAATGTCAAACAATTAGCGACCACATCAATCAGTCGATAGGCCTTACGATTGTCACTATATCCTGTTAGCATCAACTTCAAGCTCTTGGATTCCAGCTTGGTCCTCTTGGCATCTAGAATCCAAACATATGCAGTCGAACCAAACACTCTAAGATGAGTGATTCTTGGTTTCCTCCCAAACCATGTTTCCTCTAGGGTCATTTTCTTAACAGCCTGTGTGGGAGACCAATTAAGAAGGTATACTGCAGTATACACTGCCTCAACCCAAAGCTTCTTAGGAACATTCATGTTCTCCAACATACAGCGGGCCATTTCTGTGATGGTACGATTTCTCCGTTCGACAACACCATTCTGCTGAGGGGTATAGGGTGTAGTAAGTTGACGCTTAATACCGTGTTTAGCACAGAAGTCGACGAACTGGTTGGAACAGAACTCACACCCATTATCTAACCTAAGAGTTATGATTTGACATCCAGTTTCTTTTTCAACTAATGCCTTAAACTTCTGAAATTCATTAAACACTTGTGACTTTACCTTCAGAAAATACACCTACATTTCCCTACTAAAATCATCAGCAAACAAGAGGAAATACCTAGCACCAGTGACTGATACAGTATTCATTGGTCCACAAACATCTGCATGAACCAGCTGTAGAATCTTGGATGCTCTCCAAGACTTTCCATCTGAAAATGGAGTACAATGTTGCTTCCCCTAATTGGTACGCTCCACAAACACCATGTGTCTACTGCTAAATATCAAGTAAGCCTTCTACCAAATTCTCCCAAGCTAGCTAAGAGAGGTAGGCAATGTTGAGACGCCCATACCATTGATGCCAAAGAATGCTACTATAGATGAACTCCTCGCAACCAACACATGCTCCAAAGGATCTCCAGTATCAAGTAGTCGATACAAACCATGATCCTCAAGCCCAACTGCCACAGCTTTCTTGGACTCCTTATCAACAATTGGGCACTTGTGTGAACTGAAAATGATGTCCAACTTCAGACTGTGTCGCATAATCTCACTCACTAAGAGAAAATTAAGCTCCATGCCCGGCACATAGTATACATTGAGAAATATTAAACTTCTCCCACCAAATGTGATTTGGAAATTGCCTTTGCCGACACTATATACTCTTCCCCACCACCAAAGATGATGGAATCGAAGCAAGCCATATACTCCGTGAACCAATCTCTCCTATTTATAAAATGTTGAGAGGCTCCAAAATTGATGTACCATGCAAATGATTTGATAAGATCTACTAGTTGTTTGGCCATCAATGCATAAGAGGTAGACACCTGATCAAACTGCATAGATGCCATCCCTCTCTTTTTCAAAAGCATGAAAAACGAGGTAAAGTTTGTGATCAGCTAGCACTAAACCCTGGACAATCAGCTAGCACAACTCCCACAATTTTTAAAAAACGTCTAAAATGAGACTCAAAACGCAAGATTTTTTTTCAAAAAAACGTTCAAAAAAGTTTGAAAAAGCAAGATTTTTTAGAAAAAATCTTTAAAAAAATTCTAAGAAAGCAAGATTTTTTAGAAAAAAATTTCAAAAACTTCAAAGCAAGATTTATTTCAAAAATCTCTAAAGAACAAGATTTTTCAGAAAAACTTCTAAAAAAGCAAGATCTTTCAAAAAAAACTTCAAAAAACTCTGAAAAAGCAAGATTGTTTCAAAAAAATCTTCCAAAATCTTTTGAAAAAAGCAATATTTTTTCACAAAAAACTCTTCAAAATTGCCCAGATCAGATCACGAACTAAACCAAAAAAAAATCGCAGAAAACCACTTCAAAAATCAGCAATCTCTAGCAAAAGAAACCCTCAAATCTGCTTGAAAACCTTCACAAAATCTTCTGCAACAAACCCTTCAAAATCGGCTTCAAAAACCCTTTGATTTCCAAAAAATCAGTTCACAAAAAAACCTTGATTTTTATCTTAAAAAAAATCGGAAAAATACTTCTCAAATTTTCCAAAAAATCTTCAGGTAATCAGCTACGAATTTTTATTGCTTAAAAAATTTGCCAAAAATGGGCCTATGCTTTGATACCATGAAATGATAATTGATATTCGATATTCATTATCAAACTAAGTTAACTAAAAGTAAACTACCGACTAACTAAAAGCTAAGATGACCATTAAATATTACAATAATACTTTAATGAAATTGTTTATTGCAGTCCAAGGTTTTAAGATCTCGTGTCTGTTGGGGTCAACAAATTGGTAGTCAAGGGTGATTCTCTGATAAGGATAAGAATTTTCATTTCTGATGCCTCAAGAATTGGAATTTGATTAGCATCCTTGCTGAAGCATTTTCCTTGACTTCTAGCAAAAGCTGTCAAATGACATGGTTGCTTCTAAGAGTGGAAAGCTGCAAAATGTTTGGCAAGTCATGACAACAACACCCTAGCCATCCTTGTTGACACCAACCTGGTTTGTTTGGATGAATTTGAGGCATTAGTCCTTGGCAAGACCCTATCAACTTCATAAAATCATGCCAACATTCCATTACTCCTCACCCATGCATGCAATTGACTTATCTTGTTTGCACAATTGACATCAACTTATTGTAATGGATTCAAAGCAATCCCATTCGGCCTTATGATTTCTCGAAGTGTACTGGAAAATATTTCATGCCTATTTGATGATACTTCCTACTCAATCTCACCACAATTTTATGTGCCCTTCTTTAAAGGTGTTTTACCATCGGTATTCATGTGTGCAATGAAGAAGGATGAGAAGTTGCTCAGAGGATTATGTGCACAAGTTATGCAACACTTTCAACATATTTGATGCCAATGCTTTGAGTTTGTATGGTCAATCCTAGGTGCTCATGTGCTCTCTTCTAAACATGACCCAAGGGTCATGTGTGAGCTTTTCATTGAGGTACTTATATTGCAAAATCAAAAACCTATCTCCTATTGATCTTCCGCTCTACCTCTTTGAACCTGGAGATGATGTGAACTCTGCATATTCAGAGCCTAGCTCTAACAGGGTGATGCTTCTGAAGGAAAACTATTTGGCTTTGGAAACAAAGGGTAGTTGTTAGAAAAAGGTCTTGATTCATCAATTCACATGCTAAGATAGTTCTAGCATATGGACCCAAAGGATTAAGATCCTCTCTTCCAATTTATGTGCAAGCATTGGTTGATTTGGAGTTATTTATATTCCTGCAAAGAGGAATCCCTGTGAAGGAAGTGGCCATGTCATGGTGAGCTTAAGCAAAAGAGCTCTTGCATGGCATATAAAGCTGATCTAGACAAGAAATCTTTTAAAGTTTTGTGCACACGATGCAGCATTTGGAGGATCCAATGACCCTATATGCGTCTCATCAGCTATGTAGCTGGTTATTTTTTTGGTCTGCTAGTTGTCAAGATGATCTACTGTTTTAGAGCTATATCTCATTTTTGGTTGTGTTACTATTGGTTATTGTTGGTATAGATGGCTACTTTGTTAAAGTGAATGTTGTAGCTATGATGGTCAATCTATAATAAGCTCTACCACGCATTCTGCTATAAAAGTTGAATTGATAATATAGCAGAAAGATTTCCAAGACCTCATTTTGCGTGTAAATTTTTTAAGGATAGGGACAATATCCACCCCTACTAAATTAGGGAAAAATTAAAATTTTACGTCAATAATAATTACAAGGTTATGGAATAATATTATAATTGTAAACCACATCTTTGCGATCCAAAATTTTATTATTTTAATAACTGAATGCATTCCATTAGAAAGCTGAAGTGAAGCATACATCACATGTAGAAGTACAATCACCCTCAACAATAATCAAATATCCTTTCCTGATATACTATTCACCTTAAAAGTACCTAAACAGAAAGTCTGCCTAAAACAATGATATAATTTAGCTTCTTGAATGAGGTGAGCAAAAATGGCGAAAGCATTAGGGATTTCATAACAAAGCCATAAATTCAAACCTCAACAGACGCGATGAGGTGTTCAATTTCCATAAAATGCTCCATAGAACTTATTTGAGTGCAACATACATAATAAAAAATCTGAATGCAAGTCCTAGGTGAATTTGACAAAAAAGAAACCCCTTGGTCACAACCTCTGATTACATAATCGCCGAGTGTTCGCCGATTACCCGAGTAATCGCCAGATTTTTAGCAAAACGAGTAAATCCTACTTTTACTCGCGGTTTACTGTAGCAGGTCAGTCGTCGATAAAATGCATTAACTGTAGCAGGTTACACGCAGTTTACTGTAACAGGTTAGGGCATTCGAAATTTGGTCCCATCCTTTCGCTCGAGATTTCCGACCTTTCGCTCCAGCCATGGGCATTCGACATTTTGTCCCGTCCACTACAATCCATTCGCAACCCGACTACAATCCATTCGCAACCCGACCTCGGCTCCGCTCCACGGCACTGTTTCGTCGGCACTGTTCATATGTTTTATTTTTTAATTGTTTCATCGGCACTGTTCACTTCGTATATGTTTAAGTGTTTAAAATATATTTAAACCACATTTTAAATAGCGCAAAAGATATGAGAACTTCATATATTTATTTATTATATATATTTACTATTAGTCTATTATTATATATTATATTTATTATATATATTTACTATTAGTCTATTATTATATATTATATTTATTATATATATTTATTATTATATTTATTTAATATATACTATTATTGTATTTATTATAAATAAATGCAATATAAATTATATTTATTATTAAGATATGCAATGATAATATAAAAATATGTATAAAAATAGCATTTTCTTCAATATATTATATTTTAATACTTTTTAAGTCGCCGAGTATTTGCCGAGTATTTTCCGAATATTTGCCGAGTATTTACCGAGTCAAAAATTTTGGCCTTGCCGAGTACTCTCCGATTCCGAGTATGTAAACTATGGTCACAACAACAAAGTTGAAGATTGACCCTTTAAAAAAGGGAGTTGAATAAACCAATAAAATAAAAAGAAAACAATGGCAAATTTTAATTGAGCCTAAAAAGAAACTTGGCAACAACAACTGAGAAGAAGTAACTGACCTCAAATTGCATGGATTTTGAAGCAATTAAAACTAAAACTAAAATTAGGGTATATCCTAAACATAATAAACCTTGAATAGCAATTTACAAAGATAGAGCTAAATAAAACATTTTTATGCTAGAGAAATGACATGGTGAACTCCATGAACTGAAAATTTTGAAAACGTATACATCTGGAAATTTGGAAAATCTAAACACATGAGTGTATAATGAAAAGTCTAAAAGAACAAGCAAAGGCTAGTCAAATGGGGTGAACTTGAGAAGCAAAAGCACTAGGCCTTTCATAGCAGAAGCTTGGGTTCAGACATAATGTCCCGTTTTGGCACTTAGCCAATTCATGCACATTTAACCAATTTCCAAGTCTTTTGAAGGCTAATTGGTTAGTAAGGGAGAACTCCAACATTCTTGGAGAAGCATTTGATCAGTCTTGCAAAGCAATTGTTCTTGGGTTTGAGTTAGTTGGTTAGTTGGAGCCCTTAGATGCTTTTGAAATTGATTTCCAACTTTTTGGGTGCTCTCCAAACTTCTTAGAGGAGCAGGCTATTTTTAGAAAGTCACCAAATTGATTTCAATCATCTTTCTACAGCTTCAGTTCATCATGGTGTGGTTAGAATTGGATTCTAATGACGTTGCAATACTTTCCACAACTTCAGTGAGTTATTAAGTTATTTAATATCATTTCACTAATGTTGTCTAATGTTGAGATATAATTAAAAGACAACTTAGTGTAATATCCTATTGGAAAGGTGATTAAATGTTGCAAAAGTGCTTTTTTGGAAGAAAAAACAGCAAGAAAGCAAAAAACTCTTTTTTTTTCTTTTGAAAAAGCAGTGAAAAAGCAAAAAATGTTTTTTTAGAAAAGCAACAAAAAAACTATAAAAGGAGGTGTTGGGGGCTCATTTGGGGATGTTGAAGATTACACATATTGTTATGCTACTGAACCTGTGAGTTCTTCCAAAATTGTTTAAGGACAAAAACCCTCATTTGATTCTTAGTTTCAGATTTGAAAGATAATCCCTAGCTAGTGGAGTGGTTCTATTTAGGAATCGCATTGTGCTTCAATGGAGTTCTAGTTCCAGGGTTTCAAAAAGAAGATAATTCAAAGTTTTTTGATTGCAGATTTTGAGATTTATGTTTTGATGAATGTTTGCAAAGATTTTGGATGTGGTTAGGAGGTGATGTTTGGTGGTTTGGAGGGAGTTTGATGATTCATCATAGCTGTTTTGACCTACAACAATTGTATATCAGACCCTGTAACCTGTGTCACAAGGTTCGGCGAACTTCAAGCATGAAGTTCGAATTTCACCGAATCTGAAAGTTTTGTTTTAAATTCGTTGAAATTCGCCGTATTTCATCCACTGACGTGTCGTCTTCTAATGTGCGCCAAAGGGTAATCAAAATGCAAGCACTGAGTTTTCCATCGATTGCAGGCAATTTCTCTACGGGTGCCAATGACCTTCACGTATATCCGCTACTTCATCGGGTCCCCGCAACCATAATATCCCTTGAATTTCCTTTGTTTCCGCACAGCGGGCAATATGTGTGGGCACGGTAGTTCTTGCAATGGTTCGCGCAATACCACCAATACCTACGTCACACTTGCACTATCTATTCTTCACGGGCTGGGTGTAGCCTCGATCCCACAAGGAGATCCTCGGTAGCTTGGAACATCATAAATCTTTATTTGCAGTCAGATTGCTCCGCGACAAGCATTTCGGTTATAACTCTGCTACCTTTATAGTGTGTTTTGATATAATTTTATATGTAATAAATTATTTTTACTTATAAGTTATATATATGAGAAAAAATATATTATATTTATATATTATATTATAATTTATATATATATTATATATATATATATAAGAAATATATTATATATTATATATATAAGAAAATGTTTTGCATTATATATATTTTAGTATATATAATATTTACTAGTTTTTATATACTTGTAATATTATTTAATTTCCTTTAAACAATTTTGTGGATATATTACTTATATTTATAAAAATAAAAATAAAAATTACATAAGGCGAATTTAATCCGAATTTTTTACTTTTCACATTTTTTCCTTGCCGAACTTCATCCGAATTTCAATGTTGCCGAACTCGAATTCGAATTCGAACCTTGTGACTTAGCCTGTAACAGTGTTTCTTGTCATAATAGACTTGACACTACACATGCAGCAGCCTATCCAGTGATTTTCAGACCTGCAATGTCCTTTACTTGGGTTTTTGGCATTGTTGGATGAAAGGGATTGCATTGGGAACTACTTACAGCAGTGCATATTGTCCTTTGATGAATTGGGTATGCATTATTTATGATTTTTGAGTCATTATATTGCTATCTGGGTAAATCTGAGATGAATATCAGACCTTTATGTTGTTGTTCCATGCATTTTGTAGGCTGTTTGTAGAGTGGAGTATGTTTCCAGTTGTTGGACATCGACTTGGCGTGTCCTTGGTTGCATAAAATGACATTTTGAATGATTTTGGATGGCTATTTGACCTACAGCAGAGGAGTAACAGACCTGCAACCATCCAGTCAGCTCAGTCTTGTTCATACCAGCACTCTTATTTCTAGGAATATTGAATTGGTTGTCGTTTTCGTGATTAAACTGATGTTAGGGTTGATATTTATCATTGTTACAGAAATTACTTTGCATCAGCAGTAGCACATTTAATTTTAAAGATGATTTCCTTGAGCTAACATTGTAATACTAAGTGGTAGTATTACTAGTGATTTGCTCATGATATTCTGTGTTACTCACCCCACTAAATAAGTACTCTTGTTACTCATCCCACTAATTAAGTGGCTCTTGTTACTCACCCCAATGAATAAGTGGCTCATTGGTTCTCATTCACCATTGAAATGCAAAAGTGTTGCTCTTGCTTATTGTATTCACTCACCACTGAAAAGTGGAAGAGTTGGCTTTACATTTCCAGGATTCTATGACCTTTCCCACTGAAAAGTGGAAGTGCTAAAAACTAACCCCACTAGATAAGTGGATTACTTTCAGCTGCTTCATTTTCAAGTATTATGGTAATCCCGTACACCGTATGCTCTCACCTCGCTCACACTAGGAACTTGGTGATCAGAAAGTGGAAAGGAAAGTTGTTTAGCAATTTCCAATTGTTGAGCTAACAAGATTTTCAAAAAATAAAAATTTAGGGTGATCATTACATCAAATCCCAAGGTACATGGAAAAGTTTTTGAGATTGAGAAAAAAAACTACATCCAACCTGTTGATCCCAACAAGCGAGGCCAAGTTCAAGTTCTAGGTAAATTTGAAGAGTGAGATACAATTGGTTGTTTCATTTATTTAATTGTTACTTCAGTGGGGCAATTTACCAAAAAGAAGTAAATACATCTTACCTATGTGAATTGGGAAAATGTTTTAGTGAGATGAGGTCAAATGGTTTACAGTATTGGGATTTTCATTATGGAGCCCTAGGTTTAAATCACCAGAAGACGTGACTATTTAAATTTAAGTAAAAGACCATATCTAACTTCCTAGATGTAGTGCACCCAAACAAGCAAGACTGGGTTCAAGCCCCAGGTGAGCTCAGCTGAAGGAATAAGGTATAACCAAAAACTAAGGCAACTAATCAAAACGGTAAACCGTAAAAGTAATGTGGCCCTCATTACGATGCCCCAGTTATGAATCCGTAGGTTCAAATCACTGAGATAAATGAAAAAGTGTTTGGACTGAAAAAATTATAGGATTGAAATTTGCAAGTGCACTCATCCTAATGAACAAAGAATACCCTCTCCCAGGTGAATTTGGTAAATTTGCCCAAGTAATAACACTTCTATCAGTGGCATGCAATCGAAAGGTTCTCACTACAACAGGAATTTGCACGAGCAAATAAAACAAAAACACAATAATTAAATTAACAAGACATCAGCATGACTAAAATGATAATTCCAAAGTAAACTCGTTCTGACTTAGTTTTTGAAAAAGGAAAAACCAAAGAACAGATAAATGGCAGCGTACTCAGATACTTATGCAATCCCCCTGAGTCTCCCTTTAATCTTGGATTGTTGAAATAGCTTATGCACTGATGAAGTTTTGAGATTATCTTACTGACCAATCTTAATATTATTATTTGTTTCCTGAGTTTTTCTTCTCAATTATGGTGGCTGCAATCGAGAAGAGGGCAGGAGAATATTGAAATATAGTTGTGTAAAGTAGAAATTGAGGTTCACAGTGAGGTTTAAGGGTAGAGTAATATTACCCGATTTTGCCCCCACTGCAACACTTGCAGATACTCGCTAGTTGTCGAATAAAACTAGCGGTTGGAAGTACTGGTTTTAAACGTTTAAAATTTAATTGGTTCGGTTGTGTTGTACGAGTAAAAACCAAAAAAAATGTGGTAACCCTAAATTTGTAAGGTTTTTTTTTTTTTTTTAAATTAATTGTATGAGTATTTTTTAAATATATTTGAATTGAATTTGTGTTGGGGAATTTATTTATTTATTTATTTATTGGTTAAAATTATGTTATCTAGTGGTTAGTAAAAGTTGATCAAAGTTGAGTTTGGTATTTCGTGCGAGTTTTAGAGTTTTTTTTAATTTTTAGTTAAGTTCGATTACGTAGCAATCAACAAGTGATGCACTTGATGAAAGGTTAAGTGCATTCATCCATAGCTGAGAACATTTGTATTATGTTTTGATTATGGTTCTAGTGCTTTCCTTGTTATGATTGTTGTTCTATTGCCTTGCAATTTATTATTTTAATTGTGCAATCCTTTTGGCTACAATTTCTTATTGCAAAGATATTTTAATATTTTAATTTTGTATTAATTCTTTGAGTAAGGGAGATTGTGATAAAGTGAATGAATAAAAAAATTTCTTAACATAAATTTGGCAGACATGCACACAACATTTTTTTGTTACACCTAATAAGAGGGGTGTGTGTGTGTGTGTGTGAAATTTCTATAATCATGCAAACTCTTGTTTAATTTTATGCATGTTTTGAGATAATGGTTTATCATATTTGCATATCGACAAATGGCACAATATTGTGTATCCCCCCATATTATTACTCTTTCATTTACACACATTCCCATATCATTTATCCATGTTTGCCCATACTCCCAAATATTTCTCTTTTTTATGCTTATTTATGCACTTTTAGTTGATCTTTATGTTCAAACGATAGTTATCTATTATTTTGATCATAACTTTTGAATATGATTCAGAATCACAACTATGTTGGAAGCAAAACAATGAAATTTAAACTAGGTTGCTCTCAAAATTTAGTAAATTAATCTCATGCACATGAAATTGATCTTAGACTGATGGATTTGACCCTTGCAATTTCAAATTCTAGCTAACTCTCACCTAGAACTGACTAAACACATGTTTGCACGATTTATTGTTATAGACATGTATTAAAAGGCATTCAATTACATTCATTCTAGACATCAAAAAGTATCAAATAACTCTTGCATTTAAATAAGGAACATACTAGGATCACTTTGATTGGAGTAACTAAAAAAAACTAGTTTTACATCACACATCTAAAGCTTGTTGTTTTCCATTATTGGCATGGTTGTGATCATTAACTCCTTTTCTAAAGGTTGACCTAGAAGAAATTGATCCCTAGCAATTTGATAGTCTTCTAAATGTATTCTTAAATATTAGCAATCTAGATAATAAAGCATGCATAGGGAAATTTGGTGAATTAGAGAATAGGAGTACAAAACTAGCGAGATCAAATTCATATGTTAAAAGGAGTATCATTTGCAAACCAAACAAAATTAATATCTTAGTGCCACATCAATTTATCTCTTCTTCATTGAGTCTAGAACTAAGCACCTTTCTCCTTCACATTTATTTTTTACAATTAGCATATAATGTTATACTATTTTTATTTTTTGGCAAATTATTGTTAAGGGAACAACTTCTTTTCTATTAAGTTCAAAACAAATTTACATAATCAAATTCAAGCAAGACTAAAAAAGAGGATTCCTGGCCCTTGATGATCTGTTATAGCCTCTTAATATGGGCTAATGTGAAAATATTATCATAACAAGCAACAAAGAAAGCATTTATTTCCATATTATTTCTTCCTAATCCTTCACACAATAGTGTTATATAGCTTATTTCATGTCTCCATTTTTTGGGGTTGTGGCATTACAAATGGTGTCACCAACCAAACTTGTTTTTGAATCTCTACTCAAGGTTGATAGTGTGTTGATGGTTTTAGCCTAGTATTTGGGTATGATATATTTGTCTATCACTTCCCTAACTCATTCCAAATTCCCTAAGGTTCTGACAATGTTGTAGATAAACTTCTCCATTGGTGTGGCTGTGTGCAATGATTTTGTACTCTAAAATGCAAGAAATTTATAATGAAAACCAAGAAAATACAAAAAGGATGCATGAAGGCTTGAATGCATGTAATGGATGATTTACAAAAGTGACTAGTTGTAGTCATTAACCAAGGGAGAGGGAGATGGACTACCAAGATGGAAGCTTGGAGGAGATCAAGGGTTGAGGCATCTCAACTTTCAAGGTGGTGACATTTGTCACCATGAGAAGAGGTTAGAGGAGGAGAGGTACTTTGGAAGTACCATGGGAGTATGGATAAGATCTCCCTCATAAAGGGATTTCTTGTCCAATCTCCCCAAATCATTGGGTAGGTTTGACTAAAGGAATTAAAAATTCCTTAAAGGCATGGGGATTGCTTCTCCAAAAGGAGAAAGCATTTAAGATTGGGAGGACAAAGGTGAATGTCATAAATGGAAAGTTGAAATTAGGTTTGTTTAACCATAGGATTATATAGTGCAAGTGAGGTAATTAGGTGAGGGCTTAAGCTAGTGGAGAAAGATTAGGGGCCACTTGCAAATTTTGGAGGATGTGACACCTCCTAATCAAGGATTGGGAATGTGTACATCCCCAATGATGGGATTAGCAAGTGAATTAAGACTAGGAAAGAATTATGGAGGATGTGACTAGGTGAGAGAAAGTGTGGATTTAAATATTAAATTTAATTCCCATAGGATAATGATTAAATTAAATAAATTGATTTATTTATTTAATTTAGAGAAGAAAGGTTTAAAGGCAAAAAGTGTTTAATTAATTAATTAACTACCTTAGGAATTTAAAGGACTTTAGAAAAATTGGAAATATTAATAAATAATAATATCATTATTTAATTAGTGCATATGAGGGATGATTTTGGACAAAATATGAATAAATTTAGGTGTCTACATTTTGCCCCTTTTTGAAATGTCATTAAAATAATGATGTTTCGAAGAAAAATAAAATATAGCTGACTATTAAATATTTAATCTTCCTAACTCTTTGCATACCTTAAGCCGACCAAGCATAAAACCAAAAAGTAAAATACTCCAATTGATCATCATCATAGGATATGTGGACCACAAATTTTCATGCCAACTAGAAATTTCAATGTGTTGACCCTTGAAAACATTCTCCCAAAATTGCAAAGACTAACTCAAATCCGTGGAGGAATGCAAAGTAGTTAGGTAATAGATAGTACACAAAAAACTATGTCAACCATATATGTCAAAGTTCTATTACTTGCAACTTTTGAACCACTTATCCAAAACAACTGAAATTCTGAAAAAGATGCCAATGACATCCATGAACAACATGCAAGAACCGCATATGTAGATCTAACAAGGTGAAAAAATGTGAACCAAAATAACAGAGGGCACTATGTGTTGAAGCTAGCCAAAATAACTTTTTTGTAAAACATCCATCATGCACAGTGTTGACATCAATGACAACTCATTAATCACAACATTCTTCATTCTTTCAACAATCTCCACCCTTGTCATTAATAGAAACATGTTCCAAGGAAAAAAATTATCTCTCCACAAGTATCTCTCCCCCTTTGACATCAAGGGAAAAGGGTGCTCCCCTCAAGACATATGTACAAACTGAACTAGCTCCCCCTCGAGAAGCTAACCAAAAACTCCTAATATATTTGCATATGTACAAAGAATCTAAAAACATGAAAAACTGTAAGATATATAGAAATAGAAATGGTCAACCCGATGATGTTGACCCTTGAAGCTTTTGAAGAATAGTTTTCCAAGCATATTTTCCTTCTTCCTAGCTCTTCTTTGTTGCTACAAGCATTTTGTGTAGAGACTCAAGCTCAATTAATGTTTCTTCTCCTTCTTCTACAATATTGGGGATAACATTTATCTTTGAGATTTTGTTAGTACTGGCAAGGGCACTTGAGATGGGTATATACTTTATTTTTACCAAGTCCCTCAACTTCACAAGCTGCTTGATAATCTATTCCTTCTGGCTCTGCAAAGTGAAGAATATGTCATGCAAGTCCACTATAGCGGTCTAGGTCTTATCATCTTTGCCTAGTGTTGGATCATAGGCTTTTGATGCATTAGCTATCTAGGACTCAATCGAGTTCATTTCATCTTTTATCCCTTGTGTGGCATACGACCATGCAATACAAAAATAATTTTTTTGCACCATCCTCACAGGCTAGTACTTCCTTCAAACATTCTTCAACTTTTGTATGAGCATATGCACATTTTTCTATGATATCCATTAGCTTCTTCTCTTTAATCCTTGACTCAACCTTTATTTTTGCTTATCTTTCAATCTAGAGGCATATTCCTTAAAGGAATCAAACAATAGCTTGAAATTTTCCACCACAAGTAAGGATGTATCAACAATAGTTCTTGGAATGATCTCTTGTACTGCTTTTACAACTTCATCTATTAATTCACTGCTCTTTTGATATGTTTCAATGATTTATTTTCTTGTTGATGCATTAAACACATCAGTTAGCTAAAATTTGTGTATAGGAGGTACCTTGTCTAAATCAACACTGCCATGTTGCATGGTCAACTACAATAATTGGGAGGAAACAACAAGTTGAAATTTTAAGTGTTTAGACAACAAACCTTCTAAGGGATTACCAGAGGAGGATTCGGTGAATGGATTAGGTAAATCCTCAAACTTCTTTGCTTCTTCATTCTTTTTGGTATTAGAAACTTCTTCTTCTACCTCTTCTTCTTCTTCACGGGAGATCTTATCTTTATCTTTGTCTTTATCTCTTTCATCCTTGTCCTTCTTTCCTTGCTTATTATCTTCATTTTTATCTCCTTCTCCTTCCTTTTCACCGTCATTCTCTTTCTTGATTCTTTTCATCCTCATGCTTTTGCTCAGACTGTATCATGCTTGTCACCTTCATCGGTGTTTTGTTTTGTATCTACCAAAGGAACAAATGTCTTCAAGTTCCCTTGATATGTAGTCTCTTGAGTTACCATAGGAATAGAAGTGTCATACTTTGCATTCTCCTCTCCAATCTCAGCAATATTCTCATCTTCAACAATCTCTTGCATTGGTTTGTTTGTATCCAAATTTTCTTTTGTATTAGTAGTACCTATATTTTCATTTGTCAGATCTTGTCCCTTGTTGGTAGAGGTAATGGGAATCATGTCATGTACTTTTGTGCAATATCAGTAACCTTGTATTCTGTTTCCTTCTATATTTTCTCAATTTGATCTTGATCTCTTCCCATTAGAAGTGTGACTCTTCTTTTTGTTCTAAATTATTTACTAAGTACTTGGGATAGTGTGGCCTTGTTAACATCAGATAAGGAAAATCCAATTTTCTCCACAGAATTTGATTTAAGCTTCTCTTCCCTTTCACTTGCTTCTTTTCTTCTCTTCAACAAGAGTTTCCATACAACATCAAGAACTTTCTTCCTAATGTTCTCCATATTTTCCTCCATTGTGACAATGAATTTGATAATTGCTTCTATTATTGTGGCTTTGTTCTCCTCACTTTCTTTTTCATATAATGTGGTAGTTTCTTCCAACATCTCATGATGCAACATACCTTTGAACAATGAGTCCAACTTCATTGGACTACACGGTCTTTCCAGAGATGTCTTTGTTTTCTTCTCTAGTTTTGATGTGTCTGATTTATTTTTCTTTCTTTCCTTTACCTGCTTATGTACATGTATCTGAAGGGATTCCTTTTCCTTCTCAACTTCTTCTTCATCAGACATTTCAGAGATATCTATTATATGTTTCTTTGAAAAGGATATGAAATTGGTCAAATAATGGGTAAATTAACCAAATGAAAGTGGTCAATTTTTCAGTTTCTACACCTTTATTTTAATTTTTTTTTGTGATCAAGGACTTTTGAATTTTCTCAAATTATTTCTAGTTTGAGTATGAGGTGCTACTAGTCCATAATTCACACCCATAGAGCACCACCAAAAGCACAACAAGCCTAAAATGAATTTGATTAGTTTTTGAATCCCATAACTTGACCTCTCTACATATATTTTGAAGAGTATATAAAACTTTTCAACCTCCCAAATTTCACATCTTTTCGTAACCCTCCCAACTAAGCTTGTTGTTGATGTCAATATTGAGGTATTTGTACTCAAATAATCCTTCAAGAGTGTTGCCTTCAAAGTATAACTTATGTTGGTTTTGGTTTTTCTATCAAATAAAATCATGATTTTGGTCTTATTGGTATTGACTTGCATCCCCATTGCTCTACAAAAGTGTTCAAGGGAATATAATCATTCTTGCAAATTGTGAGTTGATTTAGCAATTAAAATAAGGTAATTTGCATATAAAATAAGCCTTATTATAAACTCTCCCAAATGAACACCATCTCCACCTTGAAATTTTAGCCATTCTTCAAGCTTTTCAATATATAAACCAAAAAGAGTAGGGGATAGGGGGCACCCTTGCTTGACCCCAACATCACTTCTAAAACTTTCCAAAATGCTTGTTGAAGTTGTGATTCTAGATTTAACCTCTACATAAATCCTATGTATAGTTACTCTAAATTATATAGGAATCCCAAATTCTTTCATTATATACCATAGCTTATCCCTAGGGACCATGTTGAAATCCTTTTTGAAGTCAACAAAACAACAACAAAATTATTCCCTCTCCTCCAAACTTTTAAATGATGTGCCTCAAAATGATTCCATGATCAACTGTAGAGTGCTTAGGCCTAAAACTTGCTTGTCTTTTTTCTCATTTTTTTCTATCCACTTGCTTATTTTATTTTCAACTATATTGTCAAATAATTTTGCAAACAAATGGTTGATCATTATGGTACTATAATTGGATTATTAACATCACCACTCTCAAAAGAGATATTGCTAGGTTGGTTGTCCAATATATACTAAGAACCATTGCTAAATGATTTTGTTGAATATTCTCATAATGTATGGTGTGATATTTTATCGCCCCCCATTTTGGATACTTCGCTTGAAGTTTGACCGAGTCCTTTTCTTTTCCTACACACATTTTCTTAATACTAGTCTCAACCTCTTGCAAGGTAAATACTTTTGTTGTGGTATTGACCAAGGGAGGTCAACCTCTAATTCCTACCCATAAAGTTTTCTTGCATATTCAAACCATTGATTATTTTTAATGTTAGTTTTAGTTTGTTTATTTCTTGGTTGAAGTTCCTTCTAAAAAGCTTTGAGTTATTCTTTACTAAGTAGTTTAGCTCTTTATTCCTCATGTTCATGAATTCATCTTTTTCCTTTCTTAAAATATGCTTGTACAACTTATATTTATCTTCTTCTTTCTGAGCTCTTTCAAAGTTTTCCTTATAGTTTTGAATTCCTCATCATTCACCGAACATTAACCAAAAAATAATTTGTTTTCTTCTTATTTTTTGCTCTTTTACACTTCCAAAGTGCTCAATGTATTCTATTTATTAACTCATGACTGTTGAGGCCTTGAAAATGAGTTTTCTCTTTAATTATTCTCTCTAGCATTGCCTTGAATATCATATAATTTTTGTGTTAAAACATTTCTTACCTTTGAAGGAGATTGTTGAAGACATTGAGTTTTCCTCCCACCGTGCCTCTTTTCTTGCTATGATAACCTTCAATAAATTGGCCTATGGTCTAATTTTAAATCCAAATTATGATTACCACTCATAACTTCCTCTATCCTTTCAATCAAGCTTTGTGAGAAAATTGCATAATCAATGACACTTACCTCGTTATAGGTATTGCATGCAAAACTTCCAAGTTTCTTCCATCTATCCAAACCATTGCAAATAATTAAGTCAAATGAACTAGACAAAGTAAAAAATTCCTCCCCTAAATGGTTACTAACCTTGTCTTCTGAACATCTTGATCACTTTTGATTTATTTCTTTTGCAATCCAAATAGGATTGTAATCCTCTTTGCAACAAAGAATGCTATCTTTTTTGTTGGTAGCCTTGGAATTGAAATCTCCTATTATGAAAACTTATCCTTGTTGACAATACATTGCAATATATCTTTTTTTAAGGTTGCATATGGGTCCTTGTTTTCTAGCCCTTTGTTTTTGTAATTTTTTAAAACCCATGAAGCAAAAAAACATGTTATGATTCTTATATAATTTTATCTTTTTGATAATTTGAATAAAATATATTTCTTATTTGTATCTTCTCTTTCCAACTAAATGGTACACCCTTGTTTTTCTTTCACCAAGACCATTATACCAACATACTCTTTTCCATTCTCCATTGCCTTGTTCCAAGCTACCAACTTCATGTAACCTTCAAATGTAGGAGTATTGCAACCTTCATTTTCATGAGTTTCTATGAGATAAATTTTGTCCCCACCTCCTAAAATGGGCCCTAACCCAATTCCCCTCTAAGGTTAACCTCTATAGTTTCAGCATACTAAAATTAGGTTAACTTCAGCATGCCTTAATTGTTATTTATTTTGGCACACAAGACTCAAAGCTGAGTCTTAACCCTTTTTTATTCATATTGACCTTGTTTTCCTTCCTACTATAGAATCAACTTATTTTTATTTATTTCTAGCTTACTGCCTTATCTTATTATGGGGTCCAAAATTGGTGATAATTTATTTTCCATTGTACAACTATGCCCTTTTTTCTTCATCTCTTGTTTCTTTTAATTTTTCCACTTCTCTTGTTGTCTATAGGCTAAGTATTTGTTTAGGAAGAAGTGTGAGCCCCTCAAGAGCTTCTTTTTGATAAAAGTGTAGATACCTGAAATTGTCCTAGTTTGTGAGTAATGTTTAATGTTTTATTAAACATAGGTTTTTCATCGAAAATGAATTTCTTTGTTCTTCACATGTGGAAAAATAGAAGATTATCAAAAAAAAATTTGAAAAATATGAGTGCACCAGATATTGAAGTCCTTGATCCAACATAAAAAAATAAAATAAAATTTTGACATACACAAAAAAAGTTACGCGTTATACAGTCGCGCTGTGTTTGAATTGTAATTTGTTTGACTTTGAAACTTGATTAAGGAAAAAATATTCAATAAAAAAATATTTAACCAAGTGGAAGCACTAGATACCAGAGTTAAAAATCTAAATTTGAAATAATTATAATTTTATCCTTCATGGAAAAAAAGTTATGCGTTATACGGTGTGCGTCACTTTTTAAAAATGTTGTTTTCTGAAAAAAATCAATTTTCGTGGGAGATGGAAAAAGAAGTGCAATTTGATTCCAAAAATTTTGAAAAAAATATTTCTAGAATCTACAAACAAAATTTGATGAGACTCTAGTTTGCACCATCTTCAAATTCCTCACGGTTTAGCCGCCATATGTGCCCGAATGTGAAGATTTAGTTAAAAATAATAATTTCAGTGTCCAGTTTGGCCAAAAATTGTAAACCACTATTATGGGATCACCTAATCTTCACCTCAATAAAAGACTTAGACTTGAGAAAAGAGAAAAGAGCTATCCAACCAGCAGTAAGGAAAAACCTGACACCCATCAGCAAATCGAGAAAAATGGCCAACAAGAGAATCATAGTGATAAATCCCACCAAAATACTAGAAATAAAAACATGGGAAAACATGAAGTACATGAGAAGCAACCCATCCAAGCCAGCCAAAAGTAACATCAGTTGTAGAAACACATCAAGAACGTATTGCTCTAGCACCTCCACAATAGAGAGAAACATCTCCAAAAAAACAACAAAGGCACCCAAAACAATCCCACACCCCTTCCTCACAAAGAGCAGTGAGGACCAAAAGGGGATACTAACCAACCAAACAAAAAAGCGGGAACCAATGTCGACCAAAGAACCAATTCCAGTAGCAGAAGGGAGGGAACAACAACACTCAACAATAGCCTCAGTAGTAGAGAAATATTTAAATCCCAACCTCTTAAGGCACACTGTGATGAGCCCAACTGGCTCCAACCAAACCCCTGTAGTATTTTCTTATCTTCTAGTGTTTTAAGTTTTTTAAAGAAAGTTTCTAGATAGAAGAGAAGGGGCGTACAACATATAAATGCTTATAAAACTTAGATCTAAGCTAAAATTGATAAAGTGAAAGTGCAAAAGGTATTAAATAATTGTAACAAAGAGATTGCATATATTAGACATACCCGAAATGCTATAGATTATTTTATTAAGAAATTATTCCTGTTTTCCAGCCAAGAATGAAGAATATTGACAAATCCAAGTGTAGAAGACAATATAATGATTTCTCCTACTTGAAGACTGAGGCAAAAGAGCTGTAGAAGCTAGGCGCCAATGATGAAGCAGAGAAACCCTAAAAAAGGAAGGTGTTTGCATCAAGAAACTCACACGCCCTTGCTAGATGAGTCACACACTTCAAGGGGAAAGTACGGGTTCAACATGAAATGTACGACCTTGAAAGGAACCTATCTTCCAGAGGAAAGAAGACGCCAAACTCTCAAACCCCCTGTCAATTATTGAAAACCTCTATAAACAAACTAAACAAGAACTCTGTTGAAATACTATAGAACTTCTGGATGAAGCTCCCATTGATGCAATCATTCAACTGATCTTTCACAGTCTCACAATCACAAATCTGTGAAGAATTGTAGCTCTCCAGAGATGAAATTCCTGAAACCCTTGTCTTAGAGAAGCAAAACTTAGCCAAAGCCAAAGAAAATGTCAAATAATCAATAATAGGGTTCAAATTTCCTTTACTTTGCCTTATAAGGCCAAAAGGCACGCATTCCCAAAAGTGACACCACTTTCCATTTAAAATACATTTAAAATGTATTTTACACATTCTCAATAGTCAACATTTAATAAGTGGGTGCACTTTCCATAAAGTGTTTTAATTTTCACTTAAATAAATTTAAGTGATTCACTTTATTATAAAATCAAGTTGACTTTATAATATTTCATCAAATAAATTAAATACACTTTAATTCATTGGAAAATTAATATCTCTCTCATAACTCAACATATTGACATGTCATCAGAAGCTGTCAACCATTGAATTGCCAAGGCTTGCTGTGAGCCAATCAATAAACTCAAAGGATGGAAACGAAAAAACCCACCAAATAAGGCCACTAACCCTCCAACCAAATCTTGTTAGCCTACGAGAGTCTGAGTAATAGGCTAACCAACATCAAATAGGATCACACTGAAAAAAGGGACATTACACACACCAACCCCGAGATAGTTGATTTAGTAGCCAGGGGATTTACGAAAATAGAGCACTAGAAGTCAAAATCCCACCCCAGAACCAAAAAAGATACTCCCAAAAGATAAAAATACATTTAAAGCACCAACACATGGGAGTTACCAAAAATAAAAGAAGCCTCACCAGCCTACACTAGATAAGCACCATCGAGGAACCAAAAGTCATAGATCTCCAAAAACCCCACTAGAAGCCAAGGCGTCTAGTCGAGCCCAAAGAAGAAATCCCCCAAACACCCACACCCACAAATGGGTTGATCTGGAACAACCCCATTCATAAAAGATAAGCAACATAGAACATAGGGGAAAATATAGGAATAGAAGGAAGGAGGAAACACCCAAGCAGTAATGTAGCAACACATCAGAGGCCAATGACCCATAATAGGTTCCAAACCACAAGAATCAACATGAAAGTCCAACAGCTAGTTGGATACCAAGAATAGGCTGGAAAAAATAGCATTGAGATGGGAAACCTCCAAGGCAACCACCACTCCCAACACCAGGCGAAGCCAAAAAAAGGTCCATAGAGCAACACCGCAGCCATGAAGGATGCCCACATCCACTTGCAGAAAGTAAAATAGGCCTCCAGACTTCTCCAAAAGAAGCTCTTCGAGCAAAAACTTCCTACCACCAGCAACACGAACCAGGGAGAGGATAAAATCCTTCTACAACACCAAAATACCATCATCGTCATCATCGTTGTCCGCTTCAAAGTCTCCATCTGCCGCTCCCTCACCCAGATTCAAATTTTCTCTCCCGCTCGTTGCCATCACGTTTCAACAGAATAATTATTAGTTATTTAATAAACATTCACTCACTTTCTAAATTAAATAATTACTTTAATTATTTAATTATCCCCTCTCTAAGTTAAATAATTACTTTAATTATTTAATTATCTTATTTTCTCTCAAGATTAGATCCATTCATTAATGATAAATAAAACTTGTTATTTATTTATTAATTCCCACTTGCGCATTCCTCAAATAATTAATTCATTTAATTAACTACTATCTCATGCATTCCTACCTTATTCTTAACAAACACTCTCTTCTAGTCGATTGGATAATCAATGTCAGTCCATTGATCAATCAAATTAGTTCACTCCCACTCAATGTGAGTTAATGAAGCGATCAATTCCTCATGTAAACAGTTAACTGAAATCCTACAACTAGTTACAGTCAGTTAACTCTTCAGTCAATTCCTCTCGAGGATTTTGACCCTTGATCTTGATCATCCACCTCTTAATCTTGATCATTTATCCAAATCAGACTTTTCTATAAAAGCAACCCTCATTCCTCTTTGAAGGCTAACCATGATTCTTTGAAGTTTTGCATCTATTTATCTTATCCATTCTCATTGTGCTTAAAGCAACATAGTGCACACATAACTGAGAGAAAAGGAAAAATAGAGAGGAGCAATGGAGGTAAATCAAGTTTGATACAAGGAAGGTAATGTTAGGGTTAGAAGGCAGATATTTAACAAGTTAAATACAAATTTAATCAATAAACAAAGAAATAAAACACACACAGAGAATTTAACGTGGTTCACCCAATCTGGGCTACATCCACAAAACCGCAGTCATCCAATGATTTTATTATCTAGTGAAAAACATATTACAATCACACTAAATAATGCCCTACTGCAACTCCCATACCAACCGCTTATAACAAGCCTTTTAGAAGCTTCCAGAATTAGGGTTCTACAAAGTCATTTTTTTCTTTTATTGGTGACGAAGCGAAAAAATGGGAAAAAAAAATTCTTAGGGGCTTCTGCCCTCGAACCCCCACCTAAGGCCCAGCCCGACCAATAGGTAATTGCATTGTAAATTGTTATTTGAAATTTCATTGTGTTGATTGTGCTTCATTGTTTTATTGGATTGAGTATTAGCTTGAATTATAGTTAGTGGTTTTTGTTATTAATTCATGCTTTATTATCATCTCATTTCTTGGTTGACAAAATGGTGAGCCTGACGTGAAGCTAACCCCTTTTTATGAAATTTTAACAAATTTTGACTTACAATAACATCATCATAATTGTACTAAAATAACACGGCATCTAACAAAATCAACATCACATCTTACGAAAACAACACCGCATATGTTCTAGAGAACCGTATCTATTAGGGTGTGACATATACATAGTTTGTGGCACAACATTTATCATAATTCTACATCACATCTGAATGCCATTTATTTTTTTCTATTTTATGCTAATGGTTGCTATTTTCATTCATTACATAGGTCTGACAATTGATTTTTTTACATCCTAACATTGAAATCGTACATTTTGGGTTATTTGTTTCTTTATTTTTTGTCGAATTATGCATCTATAGGTTCTATCACACAATAGGGTTTCAAAAACATAATCATCAAAAATTCCACTATATTTGTCCTATTACAGAGCCACAATCATTATAAACCTAAATCATAATTGTTTGGAACCTAGACCACATTTGTTCTGTCAGAGCACCACATCTGTTAGAAAGGTAAAATTGAGCTTTCAAGTTCTCATTTTTGGTTTACTATATAATTTTAATAGGTTAAGCTTCAAGTACTAACTGTTTCTATCAAATTTGTAGCTAACATCAGGAAAAGAAAGTAAGAACATTAAAATTACTGATACTTATTATTGTAGCTTACCAATTAAAGAAAAATTTTAAACATGCTAATGAGTTGATGCAGGTCTGATTGTCTAAGAATATCTACAAAAGCTGTCTTTTTTTCTAGATTATATAGCCTCATTTAGATTTTAAAATAAGAGCATTGTTTTTCGTGTTTGGTGAACCTGACATGCATATTCTCTTCCCTCGCACCTAGTGTGATCTTGGGAATTAGAAATTTTACTTATTTTTATTCTTGTCATACTCCTTAGGTGTGGTGGTTAACGTATTCTCTCCCCTTGTGATTCCTAAGAACAATCTTGGGGATCAAAAGTTACACCATAACTATTTAATTCACTAGTGAGACTTCCTTTGGGACCTCATCACCCTTTGATTTGATCTCAAGCAAATTTCATAGCATGCTATACAAAGGGGGGAGAATGAAAGTTGTATCCCAAGATGTGCCCAACATCCTTCAAGCCAAGCCTCATGACCCTCGATCTATGAGACAGGGAGGTGAAGAGTAGAGAGGATACCCCTCTCAACTCGAGCATATCAGACAGACTCATTGTTCACTGTAGACCCCCACTATGAACCTTATTTATCTAGAAGCTTAAGAACCTTTGGTAAACTATCAACTTATATTGGTACAACATACAAGTATCAATGTGTGAAATTACTCACTATGTACTAACCTTTGTTGAGGTGACCATTATCCCTTGTTAGGATCTTTTCCTTTCAAGGTGAGAGTTATCAAGTCTATTTGCCTATTCATTGTATAGTGTTTTGGAGTGGGCCTAATATAAGCTGGTAACCCAATCTACCACTAAATAGGTTGTGCATTTATGATCTATTTTTTTATCAAAATACCTTATGAGATTATGTTATATTTTATGCCATGTTTTAGTCCATTTCATACATCTTCGTACCCATTCTTGCATTTCATTTTCCTATCATATTATGCCATTTATGTTGCATATGATGAAAATACATAAGAGGTATTTAATATAGATTTGAGATAAGATAATGAAACATAATTACTATTTTTTTTTTACTAATGAGCACTGGAAAATAAATTATTCAACAAATTATTTTGGGCTCTTATTGCTACTACAGGGTCTGTATATTATGCTAGGTTAATACTCCAATGTTTCTACAAAATAGCTGCTACAAATATAGATTAATGTGATCATCCTGCCAACACATTGCTTGTACGTTCCTCCGTATGCATGCCATCATAGATGCTGCAGCAAACGTGCCAACTCAATTGCCATCTAAGATGCCTCAACATTTTTTATCCATATTATTAGATCTGCTATTGTAGACACGTAAAATGTACTGATTGACATTGTGCATCTAATCCCGACTACTAACATCATTTCATCCTAAATCATCCTTCAGTCTAACCATTTGATCAAATTCCCTTATTTGATTAAATTCATCAATTTCCTTCCCTTAATTAAATAAATCATTTTATCTAATTAAGTCATCCTTTTTTGTTAATTAAATCAATCATCTTGATCTAATTATCCCCATTTAATTAAATAATTAATTTTATTTGATTAAATCTCTAAGGTATATCTATTAAATTAAATAAATAAAAACCTTATTTAGTTCAATCTAACAATCATCTCTTTTAATTAATCTCTTATCACATTCCTCTCATATTTGATTTAAATAAATCCACAAATTTAAGTCAAATAGGTCACATCACTTAATCTCTTCATTAAATTAATTAACCTTGATTAATTTAATCTCGTATCATGTCCCATCCTCCAACATTTACCACTTACACATGAAAATAGATTTAATTGATTTATTAAATCCCTATTTTCCTCAACAAAGCATGTTTTGGAATATTCTTCAAGTTTGAATTCAAAAAATCCAAGTTGACATGTACATCCAACAAGGCATTTAACTCCATATTACATGTCCTTTGCCTTGAGCCAAGTGGCATTTAATGCTTTCTTTCTTCCCTCTTGCAAGTTATTTCAACAAAATTCAAAATTCAAAAATAAGCATTTATTGGCACAATCCTCAAAACATGCACATCCTCCATCCACTCATAGGTTGACAAGTGGCATCTTGCCATTGGATGAATGTTAGTCCCACATTGCTCAATTTTGGACATTCATCCTTCAATCTCATCTATAAATGAAGAGCTCATCTCCTCATTTCATCATCCACAAATTATGCAAAGTTACCATGCTCAAATATCTATCAAATTCCATCCATCACCATTGAATCTTAGCTAGGTTATGCAGGTTTTTAGCTTGGAGCATTCACCATCCTTCATCAAAGTGGATCAATTATCATCAACACATCAAGCTTGCATCATAGGAGTTGGGAAATGACCAATTTTCACATCAAATTGGCACCAATTCCCCCATGGGATCATGAGTTTGCTAGTTTAATTAGGATTCAATCTCTATTTTGTTATTTTCATTGTGTTCTTCATTGGTTTTCCTAATTTCAGCTATGTTAATGGATTTCATGGGGAATCCTTGTTCATGCTTGCAATTGATTATCTAATGTGTTTATTCTCATTGTTTTGTAGGTATTTGGATTAGGGTTCACAGCTATAACCATGGGGATCATTTGCATAACTTATCATGGTTATTTTTTGTCATCAAGTCGTGGTTAGCATATTGTTATAAAGTTAGTTTAATATGCTAAGAAAGATTGGCCATGGGCCATACACATATTTCTTAGCTAAATGATTTACCTCAGTGAAGGAAGAATGGAGAATCCATGTGAAGCTTACTGACCACGTTCTTCCAAAATAGTTGTTGTCAAAGATTCACTCTCCATGCAAATATTCCTTGTGAAGATTGTCCCCACAAACTTCTCATTTTTTCATTTTGTCTACTTAGTATGGAACCAATTTTGAAAGAATGACAACTATTTCATTATTTTCTAAAACTAACCATAAGACTTTAACCTGTGAACATTTTGTTTTGTATTCAAAAGCTATAAAGCTATCATGTAGGAGGAACATGTATGAAAAAACCAATATTATTTTCTGAATACTATTATTTGAATTAATCGTAGAAATTCTATAAGAATCTTTCTTCAATCGGCTGACTAGAAGAAAGGGCACCCACTCTTCAACAGTCAATTGAATTTACATAATTTATTTTATTTCTATAAGGTACATTATGTGTGTGTATGTTTTTTGTTGTTGGTTATGTTTTGCAATGTTTGAACTGTATTTTAGCTATTGTAATTATTGTGTGTTTATATTTATAAATAATTTAAATTGATTCTCATGTTTTAGATTTCATGAAATCAATGATCTATGGTTAAGTTTATGTTTTAGAATTTTCTATAATTTTTGTACAGTTCTTGTCTCTTGAATAGAAGAGAACAACTCTTGTCGCCATAATTAGTTTGATTTATTGAAGGTTTATTCTCATAGGTTGCATCCATAACCACTCATCTCATGACTCTCAGCGCTTGTGCAGACTACCACGATACCTTTCACAAGCTTATGATCCTTGTATTGACATTTAGATTGAGTTGAGTCTAGTTTATTCTTTACCCTAGTTTTGGGCTATCAATGCCCATGATACCAATTAGTGTGATCTTGTTGAAAAAGACACACAAAATTTATCCTTGTTACCAAGTGTTAGAGTCGATAGTTGTATCTTATTGTATTTTGTGTTTTATCAGTGTCATCTATCCAAAATTTACAAAATCAAATACCTAAAGTCACTTAGAAAAACCTTATTTTAGGGAAAAAAGCCAAAGATCCCCATTTGTTAGCCTATATGCCGTAACTATTTCTACAATGTAACTATAGAATCTGTGTGACAAATTTGCTAATGTGTGTAATGCATCCGTCTCTATGAACCATAACTGTTGCAGTTCTAAACCGTAACTATTAGAAGTCTAAAATGCATCTATGTTAGTCAACCCTAAGAAGTTAGAACATCATAATTATAGAAATTAACATTGCAAATATCTTAAATCTGAACCACATTTGTGTTCAAAACCTTAACAAAGTCATGAAATCATATTTTTCATAATTAGTACCACATCTATTTTTGTACTGTAATTGCTAAGTTCTGTAACACATTTGTTACAATTCTAAGATGGAATTGTTTCTTGGTGAACCATATTTGTCTATAGTTTGTACCACATATGTTTATCCTCTACCACATCTATTTATATAGATAAATCAAAGTTTGTTTTGGAATGTACAAATCTTAGACCTTATTTCACATAGAAAAGACAAACAAAAAATAGAGACTTTTCCAATCTAGTCTTGCATCTTTAGCTATTTCTAGCTTTATCTAGTTTAAAACTGCATATCTAGTTTAAATTCATCACCCAAAATTTTGGAAATTCATCTTAGTGTCTTGTAATGAGAAAGAAAACAAATTTATTGATTAGTCTAGAGTCATCCCTTGAATGTCTTAAAACATCATATTTTCCAAAATTCATCTCACCAACAAAGTAGGATTTTTAACTCACAATTCTAGTTAAAATTTGACTTTTTTTATTAAACCATCATTAGTTGTCCTTCCTTGAGGTTTAATATTTTCATTATATCACATTATTCCTATCAAAAATTTGTCACGTACCCTCCTTTTAAGATCAAAAGTTTAAAAGTGTAAGGTCTTTACATTTGCAAAAATCTTTCCCAAAAGTCAAAATTCTAAAACAAATAGATTAACCTCATATTAGTGTTGCATTCATCTAAAAACTTCAAAAATCAAAAAATATTTTAAACTCCAAAAATCAAAAAACACCAAAAAGTCTAAAAATCCTAAAAATATCGAATATCCAGCCAAAAAAGAAAAAATTAAAACAAAATCCTTTTATGGTTGTCATTGTTGGGAAAATGTGTCTCAACCTTGTAATTACATAAGGTATTATTGATATGTTAGCACGGGTGTGAGGTTCTCCCCTCGAGGGGTCCTGGGGATCATCCCCCTAATGGGGGCTCGAAGGCACCTCCGAAGGAAAATTTTATGTATATTTTATTATTGTAAATTTAGACCATTCATCATTAGGTCTTATATCTGACGACCAAAATTTTATTAGCTTGAATTTCCCTAGAAAAAAACCTTATTTTATGAGGGCATTGTATTATAGTTGTGTCTTATGATGTATTTTGAGAGTTTGATAGCAGTCATGTTGCCTCTAGACCTCTATTGGTGATACTTCTGTGAGAAGCTTGCTCTCAAGTTGCACATGAATACAACAAAGACCACCAACAGCGAACCAACAACAAATTACCAACTAAACAACAAGACTACCCAAATCTGCAAGAATCAACAAAGGTTTTAACGAGACCTTAAACCCAAAACACCACCAAGTTTTACAAGGGATCTTGAACCTAGACTAGGTTGAGAAGGGAACCTAAAACCCACTTACTTTCAGATAATAAGGACCAGAGTCCCTTGCATTACACCAGTTTTTATTAGGGACCTTAAAACCACAACACACACAAACACCTTGAAGAACCACTAGGTAGGAGGCCATCTAATCACACCAACGGGAAGAAGAATATCTCTTACAACATCCTCACACACAAAGAGTTGAATCAGAATCCACCTCAAAAGGAGTCGGCTCCCCTCTAATTGAGCAAATGTCAAGAAGAGCCTTACCACCATTGTAGTCAAACTGTAATAAGAAACAACTCCACCTCCATAGGAGTGCACACAACCTCAAAAGGTACAATAACAGAGTAGGCCAACAGCAAGGAAAGCTCCACCACAAATCCACAGTCCCCAACTCTATCTCTAGAAGAGAGGGCTCCACCTCAACAAAAGTAATCTTCACCTCAATAAAAGACTCAGACTTGAGAAAATAGAAAAGAGCTATCCAACCAACAGTAAGGAAAAACTTGACACCCATCAACAAATTGAGAAAAATGGCCAACAAGAGAATCATAGTGATAAATCCCACCAAAATACTAGAAATAAAAACATGGGAAAACATGAAGTGCATGAGAAGCAACCCATCTAAGCCAGCCAAAAGTAACATCAGTTGTAGAAACACATCAAGAACATACTGCTCTAGCACCTCCACAATAGAGAGAAACATCTCTATAAAAACAACAGAGGCACCCAAAACAATCCCACACCCCTTCCTCACAAAGAGTAGTGAGGACCAAAAGGGGATACTAACCAACCAAACAAAAAAGCGGGAACCGATGCCGACCAAAGAACCAATTCCAGTAGCAGAAGGGAGGGAACAACAACACTCAACAATAGCCTTAGTAGTAGAGAAATCTGTAAATCCCAACCTCTTAAGGCACACTGTGATGAGCCCAACTGGCTCCAACCAAACCCCTGTAGTAGTTTCTTATCTTCTTGTGTTTTAAGTTTTTTAAAGAAAGTTTCTAGACAGAAGAGAAGGGGCGTACAACATATAAATGATTATAAAACTTAGATCTAAGCTAAAATTGATAAAGTGAAAGTGCAAAAGGTAGTAAATAACTATAACAAAGAGATTGCATATATTAGACATACCCGAAATGCTCCAGATTATTTTATTAAGAAATTATTCCAGTTTGCTAGCCAAGAATGAAGAATATTGACAAATCCAAGCGTAGAAGACAATATAATGATTTCTCCTACTTGAAGACCGAGGCAAAAGAGCTGTAGAAGCTAGGCGCCAATGATGAAGCAGAGAAACCCTAAAAAAGGAAGGTGTTTGCATCAAGAAACTCACACGCCCTTGCTAGATGAGCCACACACTTCAAGGAGAAAGTACGGGTTCAACATGAAATGTACGACCTTGAAAGGAACCTATCTTCCAGAGGAAAGAAGACGCCAAACTCTCAAACCCCCTGTCAATTATTGAAAACCTCTATAAACAAACTAAACAAGAACTCTGTTGAAATACTATAGAACTTCTGGATGAAGCTCTCGTTGATGCAATCATTCAACTAATCTTTCACAGTCTCACAATCACAAATCTGTGAAGAATTGTCGCTCTTCAGAGATGAAATCTCTTGAAACCCTTGTCTTAGAGAAGCAAAACTTAGCCAAAGCCAAAGAAAATGTCAAATAATCAATAATAGGGTTCAAATTTCCTTTACTTTGCCTTATAAGGCCAAAAGGCACACATTCCCAAAAGTGACACCACTTTCCATTTAAAATACATTTAAAATGTATTTTACACATTATCAATAGTCAACATTTAATAAGTGGGCACACTTTCCATAAAGTGTTTTAATTTTCACTTAAATAAATTTAAGTGACTCACTTTATTATAAAATCAAGTTGACTTTATAATATTTCGTCAAATAAATTAAATACACTTTAATTCACTGGAAAATTAATATCTCTCTCATAACTCAACATATTGACATGCCGTCAGAAGCTATCAACCACTGAATTGCCAAGGCTTGCTGTGAGCCAATCACTAAACTCAAAGGATGGAAATGACAAAACCCACCAAATAAGGCCACTGACCCTCCAACCAAATCCTGTCAGCCTACAAGAGTCTAAGTAATAGGCTAACCAACATCAAATAGGATCACACTAAAAAAAGGGACATTACACACACCAACCCTGAGACAGTTGATTTAGCAGCGAGGGGATCTATGAAAATAGAGCATCAGAAGTCAAAATCCCACCCCAGAACCAAAAAAGATACTCCCAAAAGATAAAAATACATTTAAAGCACCAACATATGGGAGTTACCAAAAATAAAAGAAGCCTCACCAGCCTACACTAGATAAGCACCATCGAGGAACCAAAAGTCATAGATCTCCAAAAACCCCACTAGAAGCCAAGGCATCTAGCCGAGCCCAAAGAAGAAATCCCCCAAACACCCACACCCACAAATGGGTCGATCTAGAACAACCCCCATTCATAAAAGATAAGCAACATAGAACACAGGGGAAAATCTAGGAATAGAAGGAAAGAGGAAACACCCAAGCAGTAATGTCGCACCACATCAGGGGCCAATGACCCATAATAGGTTCCAAACCACAAGAATCAACATGAAAGTTCAACAGCCAGTTGGAGACCAAGAATAGGCTGGAAAAAATAGCATCGAGATGGGAAACCTCCAAGGCAACCACCACTCCCAACACCAAGAGAAGCCAAAAAAAGGTCCACAGAGCAACGCCGCAGCCATAAAGGATGCCCACATCCACTCGCAGATAGTAAAACAGGCCTCCAAACTTCTCCAAAGGAATCCCTTCAAGCAAAAACTTCCTACCACCAACAACACGAACCAGGGAGAGGATAAAATCCTTCTACAACACCAAAATACCATCATCGTCATCATCGTTGTCCGCTTCAAAGTCTCCATCTGCCGCTTCCTCACCCAGATTCAAATTTTCTCTCCCGCTCGTCGCCATCACGTTTCAACAAAATAATTATTAGTTATTTAATAAACATTCACTCACTTTCTAAATTAAATAATTACTTTAATTATTTAATTATCCCCTCTCTAAGTTAAATAATTACTTTAATTATTTAATTATCTTATTTTCTCTCAAGATTAGATCCATTCATTAATGATAAATAAAACTTGTTATTTATTTATTAATTCCCACTTGCGCATTCCTCAAATAATTAATTCATTTAATTAACTACTATCTGATGCATTCCTACCTTGTTCTTAACGAACACTCTCTTCCAGTTGATTGGATAATCAATGTCAGTCCATTGATCAATCAAATTAGTTCACTCCCACTCAATGTGAGTCAATGAAGCGATCAATTCCTCATGTAAATAGTTAACTGAAATCTTACAACTAGTTACAGTCAGTTAACTCTTCAATCAATTCCTCTCGAGGATTTTGACCCTTGATCTTGATCATCCACCTCTTAATCTTGATCATTTATCCAAATCAGACTTTTTTATAAAAGCAACCCTCATTCCTCTTTGAAGGCTAACCATGATTCTTTGAAGTTTTGTATCTATTTATCTTATACATTCTCATTGTGCTTAAAGCAACATAGTGCACACATAACTGAGAGAAAAGGAAAAATAGAGAGCAGCAATGGAGGTAAATCAAGTTTGATACAACGAAGGTAATGTTAGGGTTAGAAGGCAGATATTTAACAAGTTAAATACAAATTTAATCAATAAACAAAGAAATAAAACACACGCAAAGAATTTAACGCGGTTCACCCAATCTGGGCTACATCCACAAAACCGCAGTCATCCAATGATTTTATTATCTAGTGAAAAACATATTACAATCACACTAAATAATGCCCTACTGCAACTCCCATACCAACCGCTTATAACAAGCCTTTTAGAAGCTTCCAGAATTAGGATTCTACAAAGTCAATTTTTTCTTTTGTTGGTGACGAGCGAAAAAATGGGAAAAAAAAATTCTTAGGGGCTTCTGCCCTCGAACCCCCACCTAAGGCCCAGCCCGACCAATAGGTAATTGCATTGTAAATTGTTATTTGAAATTTCATTGTGTTGATTGTGCTTCATTGTTTTATTGGATTGAGTATTAGCTTGAATTATAGTTAGTGGTTTTTGTTATTAATTCATGCTTTATTATCATCTCATTTCTTGGTTGACAAAATGGTGAGCCTGACGTGAAGCTAACCCCTTTTTATGAAATTTTAACAAATTTTGACTTACAATAACATCATCATAATTGTACTAAAATAACACGGCATCTAACAAAATCAACATCACATCTTACGAAAACAACACCGCATATGTTCTAGAGAACCGTATCTATTAGGGTGTGACATATACATAGTTTGTGGCACAACATTTATCATAATTCTACATCACATCTGAATGCCATTTATTTTTTTCTATTTTATGCTAATGGTTGCTATTTTCATTCATTACATAGGTCTGACAATTGATTTTTTTACATCCTAACATTGAAATCGTACATTTTGGGTTATTTGTTTCTTTATTTTTTGTCGAATTATGCATCTATAGGTTCTATCACACAATAGGGTTTCAAAAACATAATCATCAAAAATTCCACTATATTTGTCCTATTACAGAGCCACAATCATTATAAACCTAAATCATAATTGTTTGGAACCTAGACCACATTTGTTCTGTCAGAGCACCACATCTGTTAGAAAGGTAAAATTGAGCTTTCAAGTTCTCATTTTTGGTTTACTATATAATTTTAATAGGTTAAGCTTCAAGTACTAACTGTTTCTATCAAATTTGTAGCTAACATCAGGAAAAGAAAGTAAGAACATTAAAATTACTGATACTTATTATTGTAGCTTACCAATTAAAGAAAAATTTTAAACATGCTAATGAGTTGATGCAGGTCTGATTGTCTAAGAATATCTACAAAAGCTGTCTTTTTTTCTAGATTATATAGCCTCATTTAGATTTTAAAATAAGAGCATTGTTTTTCGTGTTTGGTGAACCTGACATGCATATTCTCTTCCCTCGCACCTAGTGTGATCTTGGGAATTAGAAATTTTACTTATTTTTATTCTTGTCATACTCCTTAGGTGTGGTGGTTAACGTATTCTCTCCCCTTGTGATTCCTAAGAACAATCTTGGGGATCAAAAGTTACACCATAACTATTTAATTCACTAGTGAGACTTCCTTTGGGACCTCATCACCCTTTGATTTGATCTCAAGCAAATTTCATAGCATGCTATACAAAGGGGGGAGAATGAAAGTTGTATCCCAAGATGTGCCCAACATCCTTCAAGCCAAGCCTCATGACCCTCGATCTATGAGACAGGGAGGTGAAGAGTAGAGAGGATACCCCTCTCAACTCGAGCATATCAGACAGACTCATTGTTCACTGTAGACCCCCACTATGAACCTTATTTATCTAGAAGCTTAAGAACCTTTGGTAAACTATCAACTTATATTGGTACAACATACAAGTATCAATGTGTGAAATTACTCACTATGTACTAACCTTTGTTGAGGTGACCATTATCCCTTGTTAGGATCTTTTCCTTTCAAGGTGAGAGTTATCAAGTCTATTTGCCTATTCATTGTATAGTGTTTTGGAGTGGGCCTAATATAAGCTGGTAACCCAATCTACCACTAAATAGGTTGTGCATTTATGATCTATTTTTTTATCAAAATACCTTATGAGATTATGTTATATTTTATGCCATGTTTTAGTCCATTTCATACATCTTCGTACCCATTCTTGCATTTCATTTTCCTATCATATTATGCCATTTATGTTGCATATGATGAAAATACATAAGAGGTATTTAATATAGATTTGAGATAAGATAATGAAACATAATTACTATTTTTTTTTTACTAATGAGCACTGGAAAATAAATTATTCAACAAATTATTTTGGGCTCTTATTGCTACTACAGGGTCTGTATATTATGCTAGGTTAATACTCCAATGTTTCTACAAAATAGCTGCTACAAATATAGATTAATGTGATCATCCTGCCAACACATTGCTTGTACGTTCCTCCGTATGCATGCCATCATAGATGCTGCAGCAAACGTGCCAACTCAATTGCCATCTAAGATGCCTCAACATTTTTTATCCATATTATTAGATCTGCTATTGTAGACACGTAAAATGTACTGATTGACATTGTGCATCTAATCCCGACTACTAACATCATTTCATCCTAAATCATCCTTCAGTCTAACCATTTGATCAAATTCCCTTATTTGATTAAATTCATCAATTTCCTTCCCTTAATTAAATAAATCATTTTATCTAATTAAGTCATCCTTTTTTGTTAATTAAATCAATCATCTTGATCTAATTATCCCCATTTAATTAAATAATTAATTTTATTTGATTAAATCTCTAAGGTATATCTATTAAATTAAATAAATAAAAACCTTATTTAGTTCAATCTAACAATCATCTCTTTTAATTAATCTCTTATCACATTCCTCTCATATTTGATTTAAATAAATCCACAAATTTAAGTCAAATAGGTCACATCACTTAATCTCTTCATTAAATTAATTAACCTTGATTAATTTAATCTCGTATCATGTCCCATCCTCCAACATTTACCACTTACACATGAAAATAGATTTAATTGATTTATTAAATCCCTATTTTCCTCAACAAAGCATGTTTTGGAATATTCTTCAAGTTTGAATTCAAAAAATCCAAGTTGACATGTACATCCAACAAGGCATTTAACTCCATATTACATGTCCTTTGCCTTGAGCCAAGTGGCATTTAATGCTTTCTTTCTTCCCTCTTGCAAGTTATTTCAACAAAATTCAAAATTCAAAAATAAGCATTTATTGGCACAATCCTCAAAACATGCACATCCTCCATCCACTCATAGGTTGACAAGTGGCATCTTGCCATTGGATGAATGTTAGTCCCACATTGCTCAATTTTGGACATTCATCCTTCAATCTCATCTATAAATGAAGAGCTCATCTCCTCATTTCATCATCCACAAATTATGCAAAGTTACCATGCTCAAATATCTATCAAATTCCATCCATCACCATTGAATCTTAGCTAGGTTATGCAGGTTTTTAGCTTGGAGCATTCACCATCCTTCATCAAAGTGGATCAATTATCATCAACACATCAAGCTTGCATCATAGGAGTTGGGAAATGACCAATTTTCACATCAAATTGGCACCAATTCCCCCATGGGATCATGAGTTTGCTAGTTTAATTAGGATTCAATCTCTATTTTGTTATTTTCATTGTGTTCTTCATTGGTTTTCCTAATTTCAGCTATGTTAATGGATTTCATGGGGAATCCTTGTTCATGCTTGCAATTGATTATCTAATGTGTTTATTCTCATTGTTTTGTAGGTATTTGGATTAGGGTTCACAGCTATAACCATGGGGATCATTTGCATAACTTATCATGGTTATTTTTTGTCATCAAGTCGTGGTTAGCATATTGTTATAAAGTTAGTTTAATATGCTAAGAAAGATTGGCCATGGGCCATACACATATTTCTTAGCTAAATTATTTACCTCAGTGAAGGAAGAAAGAAATGACCACGCCTTCCCAAAATAGTTGTTGTCAAAGATTCACTCTCCATGCAAATATTCCTTGTGAAGATTGTCCCCACAAACTTCTCATTTTTTCATTTTGTCTACTTAGTATGGAATCAATTTTGAAAGAATGACAACTATTTCATTATTTTCTAAAACTAACCATAAGACTTTAACCGTGAACATTTTGTTTTGTATTCAAAAGCTATAAAGCTATCATGTAGGAGGAACATGTATGAAAAAACCAATATTATTTTCTGAATACTATTATTTGAATTAATCGTAGAAATTCTATAAGAATCTTTCTTCAATCGGCTGACTAGAAGAAAGGGCACCCACTCTTCAACAGTCAATTGAATTTACATAATTTATTTTATTTCTATAAGGTACATTATGTGTGTGTATGTTTTTTGTTGTTGGTTATGTTTTGCAATGTTTGAACTGTATTTTAGCTATTGTAATTATTGTGTGTTTATATTTATAAATAATTTAAATTGATTCTCATGTTTTAGATTTCATGAAATCAATGATCTATGGTTAAGTTTATGTTTTAGAATTTTCTATAATTTTTGTACAGTTCTTGTCTCTTGAATAGAAGAGAACAACTCTTGTCGCCATAATTAGTTTGATTTATTGAAGGTTTATTCTCATAGGTTGCATCCATAACCACTCATCTCATGACTCTCAGCGCTTGTGCAGACTACCACGATACCTTTCACAAGCTTATGATCCTTGTATTGACATTTAGATTGAGTTGAGTCTAGTTTATTCTTTACCCTAGTTTTGGGCTATCAATGCCCATGATACCAATTAGTGTGATCTTGTTGAAAAAGACACACAAAATTTATCCTTGTTACCAAGTGTTAGAGTCGATAGTTGTATCTTATTGTATTTTGTGTTTTATCAGTGTCATCTATCCAAAATTTACAAAATCAAATACCTAAAGTCACTTAGAAAAACCTTATTTTAGGGAAAAAAGCCAAAGATCCCCATTTGTTAGCCTATATGCCGTAACTATTTCTACAATGTAACTATAGAATCTGTGTGACAAATTTGCTAATGTGTGTAATGCATCCGTCTCTATGAACCATAACTGTTGCAGTTCTAAACCGTAACTATTAGAAGTCTAAAATGCATCTATGTTAGTCAACCCTAAGAAGTTAGAACATCATAATTATAGAAATTAACATTGCAAATATCTTAAATCTGAACCACATTTGTGTTCAAAACCTTAACAAAGTCATGAAATCATATTTTTCATAATTAGTACCACATCTATTTTTGTACTGTAATTGCTAAGTTCTGTAACACATTTGTTACAATTCTAAGATGGAATTGTTTCTTGGTGAACCATATTTGTCTATAGTTTGTACCACATATGTTTATCCTCTACCACATCTATTTATATAGATAAATCAAAGTTTGTTTTGGAATGTACAAATCTTAGACCTTATTTCACATAGAAAAGACAAACAAAAAATAGAGACTTTTCCAATCTAGTCTTGCATCTTTAGCTATTTCTAGCTTTATCTAGTTTAAAACTGCATATCTAGTTTAAATTCATCACCCAAAATTTTGGAAATTCATCTTAGTGTCTTGTAATGAGAAAGAAAACAAATTTATTGATTAGTCTAGAGTCATCCCTTGAATGTCTTAAAACATCATATTTTCCAAAATTCATCTCACCAACAAAGTAGGATTTTTAACTCACAATTCTAGTTAAAATTTGACTTTTTTTATTAAACCATCATTAGTTGTCCTTCCTTGAGGTTTAATATTTTCATTATATCACATTATTCCTATCAAAAATTTGTCACGTACCCTCCTTTTAAGATCAAAAGTTTAAAAGTGTAAGGTCTTTACATTTGCAAAAATCTTTCCCAAAAGTCAAAATTCTAAAACAAATAGATTAACCTCATATTAGTGTTGCATTCATCTAAAAACTTCAAAAATCAAAAAATATTTTAAACTCCAAAAATCCAAAAACACCAAAAAGTCTAAAAATCCTAAAAATATCAAATATCCAACCAAACAAAAAAAACTCCAAACAAAATTGTTTATGGTTGTTATTGTTGGGAAAATGTGTCTCAACCTTGTAATTACATAAGGTATTATTGATATGTTAGCACGGGGGGGGTGGGGGTGTAAGGTTCTCCCCTGCGAGGGGTCCGGGGGGATCATCCCCCTAATGGGGGCTCGAAGGCAGCGCCTCGAAAAGGAAAATTTTATGTATATTTTATTATTGTAAATTTAGACCATTCATCATTAGGTCTTATATCTGACGACCAAAATTTTATTAGCTTGACTTTCCCTAGAAAAAAACCTTATTTTATGAGGGCATTGTATTATAGTTGTGTCTTATGATGTATTTTGAGAGTTTGATAGTAGTCATGTTGCCTCTAGACCTCTATTGGTGATACTTTTGTGAGAAGCTTGCTCTACAAGTATATTGTAATCTTTGTGATTTCTAAATAATATAGTGGGCGACTTTTGGAGTGTGGGGTTTTTCTCCCATAAGGGTTTTCCCCATGTAAATCACTATGTTGTGGTATGCATGATATTTATGCTTATTTTTATTTAAGTTTTTGTAACTGAAAAGATCTATAAAGTCTTAAAATATTCTCCTCTCAAGGTTAGAATAGGAAGTTGTTCTGCTACCTTAGCTTCCTTACTAGTGGTATCAGATCCCGATCACCTTTGGTTTCAATTGTGGATTGTTGGGTTTTTTGAACTAATATAGATTTAAGTGGGAGCTTGTATAGAAGACACTTTGTGATCTTGTTGCGGGATTTTTCAGATGCCAAGATCATCAAAGAGAATAAAGGTGGATAAATTTTTTGGAAATAACTTTGAGATGTGGAAGCTAAAGATGGAGGATTTGTTGATAGATTGAGATTTGTGGAATGTTGTTGATGAGAAGGTTTCAAGGCCTCCAAATCCTACTTTGGCTACTCAATAAGATGTTATGGGTCATAAATCCAAGGGTATAGTTATATTGTGCTTGGAAGACTCTATTTTAATCAATGTCTATGAAGAGACCTCTGCATAGAAACTATGGAAGAAGCTTGGTGAGGTGTATCAAGCCAAATATTTAGTGAACAAGATTTTCTCGAGGAAGAAACTATAATCCTTGAGAATGGAAGAGGTTAGATGAATTAAAAACCACCTAGAAGCATTCAATATGTTGGTGGCTCAATTAGCCTTAGTTGGCATCAAAATGGATGAGGAGGAGAAATGTCAGATCTTGCTTTATTCTTTTCTTGATTCGTGGGATTCTCTTGTTATGGCTATTGGGATTACTTCTATTATATTGAAGACTAAAGATGTGGTGGTTCTTTTCTTTCTGAAGAGATGCAGAGGAAGGTATCCATTAGTGCCAAGGAGGCCCTAAATGTTCATGGAAGACCTAACAAAAAAGGCAAGAAGAATGAGAAGCATGATAAATCCAAGTCCAAGGGGAGATCCAAATCTCCTAGAAATTCCAAAGTTATTTGTTGGAGCTATGGTAAGTATAGACATATTTGTAAGGACTATAAATAAGAAAAGAAGAAGAAAACAAAGAGATTTGATTATGATTCTAAGTCTAAGAAGGAAGATGGTGATGCATTCATTATAGCTTTGACAAATCATGCATGTAATGATGCATGGTTAATTAACTAGGGTGCATCTTTCTATATGACCTTTAATAGAGATTGGTTTTTTGAATATGAAGAATTTGATGGAGGTAAGGTGTACTTGGGTGATGATTCTTATTTAAATTGTGTTGGTTGTGGTATAGTTAGAATCACGTTTCCTGATGGTAGAATAAAAAGGACTAATGGTGTGTTGCATATCTTTGGATTACCATGAAATCTGTTATCTATGAGAAAAATAGTAGATGCAAGTGTGTAGGTAGTATTTTATGATACAGGATGCAAGATGGTTAGAGGTGTTATGGTTATTGCTAGAGATGCTAGATATGGCACATTGTATAAGCTTGATGTATGCACTGTTGAGTGTAATAGTACTTTCGTGAAAATCAATTCTATGGAAGAGGTGAGAGTTTCATCTTCAGTAGATGGTCATGGCTTAAGGGTACCCAAGGGTGCTCTTTCTTCTGAACCAAATTTACCTGCAAAGAAAGCTATGTTATGGCACTAGAGACTTGGCCACATTGGAGAAAAGGGTCTAAGGACCTTGAAAAATAAAAACCTTGTTGAAGGGTTGTCTGATCGTAATCTTGAATTTGATTGTTGTGAACATTATATTTATGGAAAACAAAACCATGTTCAGTTTTACTTGAGTTCTCATAAATCTTGTGGTATATTGAATCTTTTTCATTTTGATGTGTTTGGTATTGTATATGTTCCTTTAATTGGAAAATACACATATTATGTTTCATTTATTGATGATTATAGTAGGACATGGGTGTATTTTTTAAACAGTAAATATGAAGTTTTCAGTTAATTTAAAGAATTTAAAGCAATGGTTGAGTTGCATACTGGAAAGAAAATAAGATGTTTGAGGATTGATAACGGCGATGAATTTTTCTCTAATTATTTTGACATATTTGGTAAATGTTGTGGTATTCATAGACAAAAGACAACTCCATATTCTCCACAACAAAATGGAGTTGCAAAAAGAATGAATAAGACACTGATGGAGAAGGCTAGGAGTATGTTAAGTGGTGTTGGTCTAAAAAAAAGGTTTTGTGTTGAAGTTGTTGCCATTGCTTGTTACCTAATTAATAGGTCTCCTAGATTAGCTCTTGTTGATAAGACACCTATAGAGGCATGGTCAGGTCACAAGCCTTCATTAAGACATCTTAGAGTTTTTGGTTGTGAGGCATATACACATGTGCCAAAGGAGAAGTGAACAAAGTTAGAGAACAAGGTTGTGAAATGTATCTTCATTGGATACAATTATGGTGTGAAAGGATACAAGCTTTGGGATCATGTTACATAGAAGGTAATATATAGTAGAAATGTTATTTTTAGATAAACTAAGCCTTCTTTTGTTACATTGCAGCCAAAACAAAGTAAAACAAGAAGATGCGACTCAATTTCCTTCTACACTTGAGAAAGTTGAATCAAGGCCCATGGATAGACAAGAAGTTGAGGAGAGCTCATCTAGCTCAAAATATTCAAAAGAGGAGGAAGAACCTCCAACTCATCTTGTTTGTAGGTCTACAAGACATAGATAACCACCTGAAAGGTATTCACCTGGGGATTAGAGATGCATTTTTGCTTTGAATAATAACATGGATGAACCCAGATCAGTAGATGAACCCAAATCAGTAGAAGAGGAATTAGGTACGAATGATGCAGAATCTTGAAAGATTGTTATGGATGAAGAAATGACAACTTTGAAAAAGAATGATACATGAGATCTTGTACCATTTCCTGAAGGAAGAAAACCTATTGGTTGCAAATGAGTGTTCAAGAAAAAGATTGTTTAGATGGAGGTATTGTGATGTACAAAGAAAGGTTGGTTGCAAAAGGTTACTCTCAAGTTGAGGGTGTTGATTATGGTGATATATTTTCTCTTGTTGCAAAAGAGACATCTATTAAACTTTTTCTTTCTATTGCTACTGCTTATGGTTTAGAGGTTGAGCAAATGGATGTGAAAAATGATTTCCTTCATGGTGACTTGGAGGAGGATATTTATATGACATAGCCAAAGAACTACATGGTGAAAGTTAAAAGTAAATTGGTTTGCAAATTGAAGAAATATTTGTTTGGCCTAAAATAGAGTCCTAGGATGTGGTACCAAAAATTTGATACATATTTGTTGGCTTTGGGATTTGAGTGTTGTAAATCAGATCATTGTGTTTATTATAAAATTGATGGTGATCGTTTCCTTTTTATTACATTATATGTTGATGATATGTGATAGGTCTAGATAATAGCTTATTTTATATTGTTTTTATACATATTTTGAGATATTTTTAGATATGTGCTTTCCATACAATGTTCCTACATTATACTATCCTTTCATATCCATTATGTAGACTTGAACCTTAAATATGATGATGGAATTATGGTTATAATATATTAGTATTATATGGTTTATATGGAGATATGTATGGAATCTTGATGGAATGCTATGATTTAATTATGATTGTTATCCTTGTGTACATGTTTTGTGGAATTAACTTGTTTGTAGAAAAAGAGGAACTATGGCACACAGTAGTTGCGAGATGAACCTATAGCAAAAGGAATTATTGGACACCAAAATAGGGGAGCTCTAGGTTAAGTTGAACGTGATGGTTGTTGATTAAAGGAACTTGATGAAGGTTGAACATGGCATTATTATAAATAGTTAATAAATGTTGAAGAAGAGGTCTCCTTTACTCATGGGATTTTGACAAGTGGTTGTATGTTTACATGCAATTCTATTATGACTAAGTTCTAGTCCTATTAGGATTCCTTTTTCTTTTTAGTTATAGCTTCAATAAATTAGTCTTAACTCTACAATCTAAATATATCTGGGAGTGGAGTTAATGATTTCGATTAAGTAGTTGTTTTGGAGAAGATTCCCTCAAGCTTATATATAGTTGTTGGTTGAATCCGTAGGATAGTTAGTTGGTTTTTTAGTTTTATGTTATCAGTTACTTTTAGTTTTCAAGACATGAAAAATATTCATAATGATTGAATACAATCTGTGAAAGATCTTGTGTAATTTTCATGAATATGCAATGAATGAAGTTTAATTTATGGGATGTGAAGAATTTGACTAACTAGATTTGGGTTCAATTAAAGTGAGAACATCCACTTGAGAAGTCCACTCAATGTATTGTTCCTCATTTCATTTTCTAGTTATTTATTTTTGTTTAATATTCGTTAATAGTTTATCGTTGTTTCATGAATCATATGCAAGTTAAATTAGAATTTCATACCTTTCTTATTGTTAATGAATGCTTGTGAATATGCGTGTAATGGTTAACTAGTAGTACTCTAGAGGATATTTTAGTTGAGACATTAGTTTTGAGTTATTACAACATCATTTCATTAGTAACGATTAAGTTCCAATCTAAGTTGTAGGTACCCATAGCCACTAGTTTTGGTTATGTCATTTACTGTTTTGCAATTCTGTGAGTTTTCAACAAGTAGAATAACTTGAGCAGGGTAACTTAAGTAGTTTTGATTCCTTGAAGGCATATATAATGTTGCACCATCATAAGCTTATAAGCCTTGGGTTGGAAATTTAATGTAGTCTTGAGCAATGTTGAGTGGACTATTTAGTTAGTTAAACCTCTAAATTGTGTAGATTCTACCAAGTTTACAATATATTAGCTTAGACTCTACATTTTTCGCATTGTTTCTGGGGATGGTGCTATCTTCATAGATTTTTTTTCACAGCTTTCATAGTTAACTTTTATTTTCAGCATTAGGATTGTTAGATATAATCTTTTTCCAACACTAGAGATACACTAACATTGTGTAGGACCGTTGTGTTATAAAGACATATTACGTGTATGCAGAGGAAAAGAGACCCCTTGGGTAGATTCCTTCCCTATACATGCCAAGCAACTATATCAAAAAATGGTGAATCCATTACTCAGAGTGAAGGTAATATTGAAGAAGAAATTTCTTTATCACCAACATCTAACACACATACAAAAGGAAGCACCATGGGGGATGTAGTGGATGATGAACCTAAATGTTCCTTATCACTAACCAGGAAGGGATATAGTGTTGAAGAACATTCCTCCTTCAACCTTACCAGTCTTTTATGGGTTAATGACTGAGGATCCATATACATTTCTTTTTGAGTTTGATGTCTTGTGTCAAAGTTATGATTATATCATTGATTCTCATAGGCTTAAAATCTTCCTTGCAACTCTCAAGGATGCAGCCCTAAGGTGGTTCATGGGATTAGGTTAAGATATTGTTCTTAATCGGGACACCATGAAGACCGTGTTCCTTGAAAAGTATCAAGACTAGGGGACTTGATAGGAGGAAAGATGACATTTTTAGAATGTCACAAAAGGATGATGAGCCTTTAGAAGATTATGTGGAGAGATTTCAGTTTGCTCTAAAGAAAAACCAACAAAACAAGTTATTAGAAGAGTCCCTCAAGCTAGTCTTTTTGAGGGGAGTTAATGATGACTGCATGGATGCACTAAACCTCATTGGTCAAGGAGATATTTACCAACTACCATTTTTAGAAATTTTTAAGGCTTGTAGGAATTATTCGAAGACCTTTACAAAAATTCCAAGAGGAGATAGGGCATCCACTATTGGTAAATCATCTTCATTGGTCTCAAAGATTGAGTTAAGCAACTTGTTATCCAACATCAAGGAGGATATAATCAACCATTTGGCAACTCAGTTGGATACTCTCCACATTAAGAAGAAGTAGGAGGAAGCTAAGGCTATTCCCACTGAATATTGTCCAAGCTGCAAGCAAAGAAAAGAAAATTGCAAATGCAAGAGAGTGGCAAGTATCCAACAAGATAAATTTGAGAAACTTGATTTTCAGCATATTGAAGGAGATGATGGACAACTCTTCTATATAGCACAAAGGAGGCCATGGCAGCGAAGACAAGGTATGCCACAAGACCCCCTTAGCTTTAATTCATCCTTTCTTGTTGGGAATTAAAAAAAAATTGCTTGGAACTCTCAGCCCTGGCAAGCAAACCACAACCAGGGGAAAAACCCTAAAAAATGGCCACAAGCTCATCCAAATTGGAACCAGTAGCCAAACCCTTGGCCATAGAAAAAATTTCAAGGTTCTAATTATAATCTGAAATAGCCAACCTATCAGAATCAATGGCAACCTTAGTGGTAGAAAGGCCAACAATGGCAACAACAAAATATGAACTATCAATAGCCTATGCTCCCTTCTCCACCACAACAACAAGATTTAATGCCTCCATCAAATCCTACAAATCAACCACCTAAGCAGCCATAAATACCTTCCCAACTTGCACCTAACCCTAACACTAGTCTTGTTCAATAGGATTATACTAACAAAGCTATGCAATACCCCACATATGGGGTAGAGGTGAGTGATGTCCACCTCAGATCAGGAAAATAACTTGCTAGACCTTCATCCCCCCAAATTACAAAAGTGGAGGACGAGGAACCTATAGTCGAGGCTTCAGACAAATCACCTTTAGAACTCGAATCAAATAAGGTACACCAAACTATCTCAAGTCCTAAGCCACCTTTTCTTGAATTCCTAGCTATTCAAAAGCATTACACATAGGTTGAGACATATATTTTAGGTCAATTAAAAGATATGAGCATCAAGATTCCACTTATCTAAGCTATCAAAGACATCCCTATCTATACCAAAATTTTAAGGGATCTATGTCTTAAGAAACCAGGTAGAAAAAGAAAAGATCCTCAAACAGTCCATGTCTTGGGAAACCTTACATACATCATGTTAGGGAACATTATTGTCCCTAAGTATATAGATCATGGTAGTCTAGTAGTGGATGTTAAGATAAATGGAACCCTCATTAAGAATACTTTGATAGATTTTGGGGCAACAATCAATGTCATGACAAAAGAAACAATGCAGTTGCTTTAGTTAGTTAACCTTAGGCCCACACAAACTATTTTACAGCTAGCTTATAGATCCACGGTCAAGCCTGAGAGAATTATTGAATACCTATTCATTACATTGGATTCTTGGGAATATCCTACAAACTTCATAGTGCTACAACCCAAAGTTAATCTTGCAGGTTACCCACTCATCCTAGGCAGGCCTTGGTTAGCTATAGTCGATGCATTTATAGGTTGTAGGTTTGGAAAAATGATAATATCCAATGGGATAGTCAATAAGAACTTGGTTCTTTATCCACTGATCCAACCTTATGCTGACCTTGAGCAAACTATTTGGCCCAATTTGGATGAGGAAGATAACTATTATTTGCAGACACTGATGACTATAGAACACAAACCCTTATTGGATGACTAGGATGAAGATAAGCTCATTTCTCACATAATCCAAAATGATTGTGGCAGGATCCTGCAACAACAAGACTATCTCATATGCCTACAAGACCCCTTGCAAAGTATTATACCCACCAATTCTATAGAAGAGATGTCACAAATATTTTATTCATTACTACCTCAATAATGTGTGCTTATTATACCAAGTCTTGATCTCTCATTTGTTCAAGAGTCATCTAAGGAATTATAAATCATGCCCAAAAGGAAGTTAAACATAAATAATGCCTTGATAGAAGAACAATAAAACTCTTTGCAAATAGTGCTACAAGCACACTCAACGACATATGCATGAGATTACCATGATATGAAAGGCATAGATCTTGATTTATGTATGCACAAGATTTATATTAATGATGGCTATAGACCCATTTGACAACCACAAAGACATATGAATCCTACTTTAAGAGAGATAGTGAAAGCTGAGCTACAAAAGATCCTTGATGGAGGTTTTATTTATCCAATATATCAAACAATCAATGGGTCTCACCTTTGGTAATTGTTCCGAAGAAAGGTGGGAAATGGAGAGTTTGTGTAGACTACAGGGAATTGAATATAGCCACTAGGAAAGACCACTTTTCTCTGCCCTTCATAGATCAAGTACTTCATTCTCTAGTTGGGAAGAAGTACTTTTCTTTTCTTGATGGTTTCAGTGGTTATAACCAGATTAAGATTGCTCTAGAGGATTAGGACAAGACAACATTCACATGTCCTTGTAGGACTTATGCTTACTTTGTTCTACCCTTTGGTTTATGCAATTGTCCATCTACCTTTCAAAGAGCAGTACTCAACATATTTTTTGATTATGCATATGATTGCATGGAGATATATATGGATGACTTCATCACTTATGGTGAAATTTATTGTCATAACCCAGTTTTTTTACATATTTATTATAATATGGAAAATTGAATTATTGAAAAAATTCAATAAATATTAAATGGAGATTTTGGAATTTTTGAAAATTGAATGAAAGAAGTTGACTGATGTTGACTATGCAAAATTTTGAAAATTATCTTATATGTTATCAAGAATTGAACGTTATCGATAAATTTGCAAGTACAAGTGTGTGCAGTTGTAGGGTGACATGTTGAAGGATGAGAACAAGGTTGAAGTATGATTGTTTAGCTGGATTGAAAGGTAAGCCAGTTGGAACCTAGGTGCACACACCACAAATGGCATGATGACTTGAATTTGAACTATTTTGCATATATAGAAGAACGTAATTTCATGACCTGAATTGTTTCAGTGATTGAAAATGAATGACTTGTAAATTACATTTTCTGTTCAAACTTTGTGTTTTGAAGAAAACAAAAGTAAGTATTGTAAAGAATGATTAAAAATGATAAGATATTTCATTATGTGAAAAAAAATTCCTTTTATTTTATATATATGGATTCTAGAGATGAAATTAAAGTTCCTTATTTAATTTAAATGATAGTATATGGAACTTATAAGCTCTCCCAAATAAACAATTTACACATGAATGTATATATATACATGTATATAAATAAATGTGAATATATATATATATATATGTATGTAGATATGTATATATATATATATGTAGATATATATGTATATATGTATATATGTATATATATATACATATCTACATACATATATATATACATATGTATATACATATGTATATATATATGTATGTAGATATGTATATATATATACATATATACATATATATCTACATATATATATATATGCATATACATATATATATATATGTAGATGTATACATATGTATATGTATACATATATATATATATGTATATAGTATACATATGTATATGTATATGTATATATTATACATATGTATACATATACATATACATATGTATATATACATATGTATACGTATATATATATGTATATGTATACATATACATATACATATACAATATATATATATATGTGTATATGTATACATATATATATATATATGTATATGTATATGTATACATATACAATATATATGTATACATATACATATACATATTATATATGTATATGTATATGTATATGTATACATATACATATATATATTGTATATGTATATACATATGTATACATATACATATATATATATATACATATGTATATGTATATGTATATATACATATGTATATGTATATGTATATATACATATGTATATATGTATATGTATATATACATATATACATATGTATATATATATATATATGTATACATATTCATATTCTTATCGAATTCAAATTTGATAATTGATATATTCTAAATCGAACTATTTAAGATTAATGAAAAATCACGAAGGCATCCCACGAAGGACATGGTATGCCACAAGTTTAATGACAATTTTCAAACCAAGTAGTGGTTGATAGCAAGGTAATAATGCCATTGCTAGTAACATGCAAAAGACATTGTTGTTTCCATTTTTTATTGATACCCTGGTGAAAAAGTAGAGAGGAGAGAAGAATTGGGGGGCTTGAAGGAAACGAGCAGAAGAACTCGAGACAAGGGAAAAATTTGTGGGAAACTTCACAAAAGCTCGAATTTGAGGTAAATTGATCTCTTTTAGCAATAAACTTGATTTTATTGTCATTATTGAAACATGCTAAGAAGTTTTCCTGCATTTTATCGAATGTTTTCATAGCACAATAAAATGTGAGTTGTTGTCTATGTTTGAATCAACCTTGAGCCGAATGCATGATTATTGTCAACCACCTTGTGGGGGTCACATGTCTTACAACTTGCTTAGATTTGGAAAACCATTAAAGTTTAGAGCCTTCACAGCTATTTGCAGAGCTAGGTTGAGGCTTGAGAGCCGTAAATAGCTTGGCTTTCATTTTTTTATTTTGCACGATGGTGCTAGCCTTGTAATGGCTATCAAAATTTATTTCGGTTGACTATGTTACGTTGCATAGATTATCCTTGAAAAGGATCAACCAACGATCCTGTGGGAGGGGCATGATTCCTAGTATTGCATTTTTATAATTACTAATGCTCATTATTGGATGGGACGATAATGGTTAAGGTTCTTTAACAAATGCTTTTAGAACTTTACATATGTATGTGTATTGTTGTTTCATGTGAAGTTGACCTCGTTCGATAGGAACAATGGAATGATTCTAGTTTGAGAATTGCCAAGCCTTGCTTGGGTCAATCTAAAAGATCAACGGGTTGATTCTTGTGTATGTATATGATACAAACATAAGTCTACATGTTGAATATAACTGTATGAATGGTATAAACTAGCAAGCCCATATGGGATTTTTTGAATATAACTCTTTCTACTAAGAAAGAAAGCACTTGACCTATAAGAATTCAATTCCAAAGCAACCTATGATTGTTTTTCTTGTAGCTTGAATAGGTACGAGTTCTGCTTAGAACCCGAAACTTCTATGTTTGTCTTTTGATTGAAATATTTGCTCAAGTTTTACATTAACAAGCATGTTGAACTTAGATTCTTCATATTATAAATTTACACATTGAATTTCAGAAATGAAAGTGTTCAATATCTAAATATTAGGAATTTTTTTTTCATGTATGAAATTGGGCTATTTTTTTTGTTAGATAAATATTTTGGGCTTGCTTGAAATTGACAAATGAGAAGCTATAGACAATAATTGTTACTGGAAAACATCATTGTTTACTTTATGTTAATTGTGGATGAACCTTGTTCTATTTAAAACAGTGAACATTTAATTATAATGTTATCATTTAGCATCTAAACAGCTTGAAACAACAATGAGTAATTGCAAAAAATGAGTGTTCTATTGAAAAATGACATTTTATGCCATTAAATGTAACTGTTTAGTCTGAAATAGTATTTTATTGATGTAAATAGTGAATAATTTCTTGTAAACGACATTGTTTTGTTGTTAATTTAACTTTGTATCTAAAAACAACCTTGCTCATTAAACTATTTAGTTGGAACATCATTGAATAGTTTTAAACACTTAACATTCTTTAAGAAACAACTTCTCTTATAATTGTTTAGTAGGAAACAATGTTGGTTCTATTTAAATGATGAATGTTCATATGTAAACATCAATGTTAGAGTATCACAGTTTTGTGAGAATGCAAAATAAACAACAATAAGTGTGAAACTGTTAATATAGATTTGTTCTGATTCTTTATTTTGACAAAGAAACATCAATGGAATATTATTCAATGATTACAATTTGAATTAATGATTATTTCAAAATGTATGCACAAATCAAAAACTTAAGTAGGCACATATATGTGTATGCACATAGACTTCATCTATGTACATACACATACTTGTGACATACCTTCTTTTGTTATTAGTTCATTTTTAAATGGAAAATGCTTATGATGAAAAGTATGTAATAGTCATAAGAATGATATGACTGATTATTGAATTACTTTATTGAATCATAAAATATGATTTCTTCTTAGAGAATAAATTAGTAATCTAATTCTTCTTTCAAATACATATATGAAAGAATATTCTATACTTGAATGAAACAGTGATACCTTGGTAGACTAGAGCACCTTAGGGTAGATGTTGCTAGAGGGTAGACATCTATTATGAGATGTTGTATATGTAGAAAGTTACCTTCCAAGACAGTTTCCAAAATGGAGTTCAAAGAGTATAGGTTTGCTTTACCAGAACTTATTGTTTGTTGTTGTTGCAACACATTTATTATGCTTGGCCAAGAAATATAGTTCATTATGTATGTATGAACTCTATGATATCATTCTCTGTCATTCCTAGCATAGATCTCACATTTTATTTTCTAACTTGTAGATAGAAATTGCATGTTGATGTATGGGCACACGCTAGATTCCACCTTACAGATTGTTCTCTTGCTAAAATTTCCATGTAGGGTTAGGCATTCTTCAATTTAGAAGAATTCTAGGTAAGCTTAAGCTTTTTAGTTGGGCGATAAAGCACTTCAACCATGGTCTCGTCCACTAGTGGAGGCGAGTGTCAAAGAAGAACCTTAATTGTTCACAAGAATATTTTAGTCTAAGATGTAACTTGATGTAATACATTCATGTATTTGATGTAAAGTGTATACAATGTAATGACTTTGTGGCCTTAGGAGCCGAGTCAAACTTGATATTGTAATTTGACTTTTGAAGTGATATATGAATCATTGATTGATTTTAAATGGACATGTGTAGCTATGATTGAATTTAGCCACTACTTATGTCTTTTTAATTTGGAAAAAAATCATGTGTCATGTTAATTAAGTAATAATTTAGAATGGGTTATTACAGTTATGAGGAAGCTCTAAATAATCTAGAAAAAGTGTTGAAACGCTACAAAGAACACAACTTGTCACTCAACAATGAAAAGTGTTACATGATGATAACACAAGAAATTGTATTGGGACACTTTATATCCAATACAAGAATTCAGGTTGATCCACACAAAATAGAAATAATATCTACCTTACCTATTCCTAAAAAACAAAGAGATATCAGGAGCTTTATTGGCCATGCAAGCTATTACAGGTGGTTTATCAAAGATTTTTGTAAGATTGCTGCATCGTTATTTGTTTTGTGGAGTAAGGACATTGGATTTGAATAGACATCAAAGTGTCAACACTCCTTTGAAGAACTAAAGAAAGCTCTAACTTAAGCACCAATATTTAGGGGTCCTAATTGGACTCTACCTTTCCACATACATATAGATGCTTTAGATTTTTCCATTGGCGTAGTCTTGGGTCAAAAGGCAACAAAGAGTATGCAATATACTATATTAGCAAAAATATTCAAGGAGAAAAGTTGAACTATACTATAATAGAAAAAGAGATACTTGTTGTAGTATATGCAATTAATAAATTCAAGCATTATATTACTGGCTACTCAGTCTTTGTCCATACATACCACACAACAATCAAGTATTTGATGAACAAGCCAATAGTTGGGGGTAGATTGGTAAGATGGCTACTTCTCTTATAGGAATTTGGCATTACCATAGTTGAAAAACCTAGTAAAGAAAATGTAGTGGAAGATTTCCTATCAAGATTGCCAACACAATTAGCTGAAAGAGTGGTAGATGATTCATTCCTAGATGAACACTTATTTTCTCTACAAGTACAGGTACCCTGGTATGTAGATATTGCTAATTATTTGGTCATAGGGTAGATTCCACCACACTTTTCTCCAAGGGAGAAGAGACAGTTGGCTCACAAATGTTTCCCATACTCCCGGGTATCTAGTTATCCATTTTATACTAGCCCTAATAACATCGTGAGAAGGTGTATCAGGGAGGATGAGATCTTTGACATCATGAAGGCATTCCATGATGACCCATGTGGAGGTCATTTTTCAATAAAGAGAACAACCTTTAAGATCCTCATGATTGGCTATTATTGGCCAAACTTCCATAAAGATTTGGTTAAATGCACATAGAGTTGTGATAGGTATCAAAGGATGGGAAGACCAACCAAGAGTGATGAAATTCCTTTAAAACCTTAGTTGAAATTGGCACCTTTTGATAAGTGGGGTTTAGAATTCATTAGAATAATCTCACCTACATCCAACAACAAGGAATACATCCTTGTTTGCACTAATTACTTGACTAAATGAGTGGAAGTAAAGGCCTTGCAATTTGCTAGAGATGAAAATGTGACTAAATTCTTGTATGAGGATATATTTACTAGGTATGGAGTACCTAGAGAGATAGTCACTAATGAAAGCCCACAATTTACTTATGATCTAATCACCAAGCTAGATGAAGAATACAAAATTAGACACAAGAAATCAACACCCTACCACCCACAGGCTAATGGTTAGGTGGAAGTTACCAATAGGGAGATTGAAAGTATACTCACTGAGACAATGTAGTTGCATAGGAAAGATTGGGTTGCAAGGTTGCTTGAAGCAATATGGGCTTATAGAACAACATGGAAAACCACCACTATTTTTACTCCTTATGAGCTATTTTATGGTAAGACAATAGTCCTTCCTATTGAATTTGAATATAAAACACTAAGGACAATAGTAGAACTAGAAATGAATTTAACAGAAGCTTAGACGGACAAGCTACATACTTTAAATGGATTGGATGAGATAAGAATGGAAGCAATCCATCACATAGAGGTAGTTCAAAAACAAAGAGTGAAGTGGCATGATCAGTACATCAAAAATAAGGAGTTCACTATAGGGGACTAGGCACTGCTATATTATTCATGGTATAAGGACTTTAAAGGTAAATTTTAGTCCACATGGTTGGGCCCTTATGAAATTAGTCAAATTTATCCTAATGGGGTGGTCTAGTTACACACCATTGATGTAGTATGGTTTTCACTTCCAGTAAATGGCTATAGATTGAAGCTATATAAAAAAACCATTGTAGAAGGATGATTTCATATTTTCATTGTTTCAATAATATGGTGCTCACAGTGAACCAAACACAGAATCTGAGACACAAAGTGATGATTTAGTAATAAATGATATACTGAGCACTTCTGGTGACCTAGAGATTGAGCTACACAACTCATTCTCTGAGCTCACTTAGGCTTAATTTTTTATTTTCTCTCACAAGCACACACTGCATGTTATAATAATATTTACAATATCTTTTGAGGGACCTATTTCTCAAATATTCACAAGGGACCTAATGTCGTAGGGACCTATAGCTTATTTTTGTCAATGTTCAGAAGGGGACCTAACATTGTAGGAACCCAAAGCATCATCCAACAACCAAAAAAAATTCAAAATTAATTGGTGCCATATTTACTCCAACTTCATGCACATTCATTTTCAAATATCCATTTTTCCTAATACAATTCTTTTATTGACTGCTTGCATTTCAAATACTCGAGCTATCAAATCGCTAGATCATATCCATAATACCCATCCCATCATTTGCACTTGCCACCCACTATTCATTACCTTGCAGTTAATATCTGTCACATTGAATCAACAAATAGATATATTATTTTCAGTTTCCATGTGCAACGGATGGTTATTTCTTCGAGGTGGTACTTTAGGTATGCTATCATGATTATTCTAAGTCTTCTTTAAAATTTGGTTATATTTTTCATATTACTCCATGCATACGAACTATTATAGCACTAATTACCATCATTTCACATTAAACCACCTCCAAATCATAAATGTGAAGTGAGGTCACTTCACCAATTAAGTTGGGGTGAGGGTACAACCTAGTTAATCTTTTCATTGATCTTTTCCACTTTGGCCACCTAAATTAAAATCAATGAATGGAAACGACATGCAAAACCTTCTAAGTTATATCTCATTTTTTTCTTCTGCTATTTCCAAATTTCCAAATTCTACACCTTAAGAACTTGAGCTTAAGTTTAAACCTGAGTGGATATTCAAACTTAGAACTTGTCTATGAGCTCAAATTAAGTTGGTATTGAGAGGGGAAATTTGTAGTATGGTGTGACACTAAAGATATATGAGAGAAGGGACGAAAAGTGAAGTGTTTTGAAGGTGGTTGGAAGATTGAGTTAAAATTTTAAAGCAGGATTGAGTGCATTGAAGTACAAAAGTGAGCCAGAATGGGAGGAAATTTCATAAGAAGTGAGCCAACAACTCATTAACAAATTTTGGAGGATGCGCCAGTCCTACCTATTTTCACAAGGGTTGATTAGCTTGACTACTTCTTAAAGTTGAAAAAATTTAGTGACGACCTAACAAGGAGGTTTGCATCTACTCTTCAATATGATGAAGCCATGGTAAAAGGAATTTCAGTAGACAAATCTGAGACTACCATTGCATAGGTCACAATATTACCAAGAATAGGGGTGGAATTCCCAGCATGCGTTGATGCGATTGTAGCTAGGGAAGACTTCTACATACGAGGAGAGGAATTAGATTCCTCATCATAAGGTATGAAGAGACTTTCTCTCCCCTAGGTATGGAAAAATTGTTTGTCTTATATGATCAGATACATTACCTATGATGGTAGGCAGAACCTTTTGTACACTGTCCATTTTAAATTACTCAGTCATCTTAGGCATAATAGGCTAGCAAATGTACCAAAATTTTTGTACAATTTATTGAAATGGATGGCCTAAAAATACCAGAGAAAACAAAGTGATACCTCTGTCTCTCATCATTGTTTAATTATCTTGTTGATAAAAAGGAGTTTAATAATTCAATACCCACAAGTGAGGTGGGAATATTTCAAAGAATGCATAAACATTAATAGTTTGTTGGATGCACTTGTAGTACCTAAGGATGCAGAACCCCAACATGAGTCTAAAGAGGAAAACCCCCATGTCTCACTTGTGGCTTCACCTACCCATAGCCAAGGAAAGCATGAGGAGCCTAAAGAACCAAAATCTAGGCCACCTATAGTTGAGGAATTACCTTCTTCTTCAAAGTCACAAAAATCTAATAGTCGGAGAGGTATTGTGTCTACCTCCTCTACACCTCTAAACCAGAAGAAAGGGAGAATGCTCCAAAGAAAAGGAGGGATACTCAAAAGAAAAGGGAGGATGATACAAAGCAAAAGGAGGAAGTTTCAAAGGAGAAAAAGAGTGTTAAAAAGGGAAAAAAGAAAATTGAAAAAGAAATACTCACACTCAGACGCTCTGGAAGATTAAGGAAACAAGGGGCAACAAAGGAGAATATAGAGGAACTTGAAGAAAAAGAGTTGAGTAAAGAACAACCTTAGGGAGAACAACGTCAACAAGAACAACATCAAGAAAATATTATGATTGTAGAAACTGACTCTAAAATATAAGGGAATGTTCCTAGTAATGTGAATATACCAGTAAGAAAGAGAAGGTATGTGGTGACAACTTCTTATTCTGAATCAAAAGATATATTTACTGCCAATAAGTTACAGATAAAAACTCTAGATAGCCCTATTCATGGGGACTATGAAGAGGGTAATGAGCAATTTGAAGAGATAGAGGAGGTTTACCTTGAAGGAAGAGATGTAAGAAAAGAAATCCAAGAGGAGTTGGAGAAAATTAAACACGTAGAGGAGTTAGTGCAAAATTATGAGCAAAAAGATAAGGAAAGAGAAGAAAAAATGCAGGAGATGTAGGAGAAACTATAGTTGTATGGTCATGGTACTAAGCTAGATTTTCTAGCACAATTGGCTGTTACCAAGATAGGGGACAAAGAACTAGAAATGTCAGATGGGAAAACCCCTCCTCTAAAAACTCCTGACTATCATACAATCTGCTCACTTGGCTACCAATTATGGAAAGTGACTAATTAATTTGCATAGGAAAAGGAGAAGTGGAAGAAGGAAAAAGAAGAATATGTAAAGGAATTAGAGAAGAGAGATATGGAATTGAACAAATCAATAGTCCAATTGGAGGAGATGGCAAATAAGGCTGCACAAATTTTTAGATGTAGGCCTCCACCCAGAACTTATGTACTATTTTTATAGGAAAGTTTTTTATGCTTTTAGTTCAGTAGATTAGTTAGGAAGAATTTAATTGGCATGATTCAAAATTTTGAGTTTCTTGAAATTTTTGCTGCTTCCACACCCGAAGAACATGATAAGTTGTGTGTTTTATTTGCACAACTATGTAATACCTAATGAGACATAATGGAACCCTTTAATATTTGTGGGAGATCTCCAGATCATGGAACTTACCTCTTACTATAGGATTGAGTAGCTTAGGGGTGAGATCATGGAAGAATATGAAGAAAAAGAAAATTATATTACGCTTCCAATAGGAAGAGAGGCTAAGGATCCAGATGCAGTCATTGATGAATGGCTGAAACTTCTTAAACATAAGGGAGTAGGTAAGAAAATCATGAATCTCAGGGAGGCAGACTATGAAATAATGAAGATGTTAGCTGTAGGTATTGGACAACAGTGTTACAAGCATGTACAAAATAGATGGAATAGTTTAACACCTAAATTGTAGAAGAAAGAGACACATTTTATGCATAATTTTATTCCTATGCTTCAGAGTGCATGCAAATAAATGGTAATTGGTGTCAACAAAGGACTTCATTGGGTATCACTCACCTTCCATCCACCTATTCTCCTCTATCTAGTTCCACATTGGATTGGGGAGAAAGGTGATGAATGTGAACGAGCAAGAACTATTAGGATGAGGTAGCTTTCATAATATCAAGGTTTCTATTTGAGACAGATTCAGGGGGTTAACACAGTTATGGACTTGAGACAAATTGCTTTACAATACAATCAAAATCCCTAGTGTTTTTCTTGGGGATGAGAAAAAGGCTAGTTGGGGGGAGATGATAGGTCTAGATAATAGATTATTTTCTATTGGTTTTATACATATTCTGAGATAATTTTAGATACACTTTCTAGACAATGTTCCTACATTATACTATCCTTTCATATCCATTATGTAGACTTGAACCTTAAATATGATGATGGAATTATGGTTATAATATATTAGTATTATATGGCTTATATGGACATATGTATGGAATGTTGATGGAATGCTATGATTTAATTATAATAGTTATCCTTGTGTACATGTTTTGTGCAATTAACTTGTTTGCAACAAAAGAGGAACCGTGGCATGCAGTAGTTGCAGGATGAACCCGAAGCAAAAGGAATGAATGGACACCAAAACATGGGAGCTCTAGGTTAAGCTGAACGTGATGGTTGTTTATTAAAGACACTTGATGAAGGTTGACCATGGAATTATTATAACTAATTAATAAATTTTGAAGAAGAGGTTTCCTTTACTCATGGGATTTTTACAAGTGGTTGTATGTTTACATGCAATTATGTTATGACAAAGTTCTAGTTCTATTAGGATTCCACCTTCTTTTTAGCTATAGGTTGAATAAATCAGTCTTGACTTTGCACTCTAAATATATCTAGGAGTGTCCAGTTAATGATTTCAGTTAAGTAGTTATTTTGGATAAGATTTCCTTAAGCTTGTATATAGCTGTTGCTTGAATCCGTAGGATAGTTAGTCGGTTTTTTAGTTTTATGTTATCAGTTACTTTCAGTTTTCAAGACATGAACAATATTCATAATGATTGAATACAATCTGTGAAAGATCTTGTATAATCTTCATGAATATGCAATGAATGGAGTTTAATTTATGGGATGTGTAGAATTTGATTAACTATATTTGGGTTCAGTTAAAGTGAGAACAACCACTTCAAAAGGCCACTCGAGGTACTATTCCTCACTCCATTTTCTAGTTATTTATTTTTGTTTAATAGTCATTAATATTTTATCATTGTTTCATGAATCATATGCAAGTTAATTAGAATTTCATACCTTGCTTATTGTTAATGAATGATTATGAATATGCATGTAATGGTTAATCAGTAGTACTTTGGAGGATAGTTTAGTTGAGACATTAGTTTTGACTTATTAAAAAATTATTTCATTAGTAACAGTTCAGTAAGAGTTTAAGCTTTAGGTACCCACAACCACTATTTTTGGTTATGTCATTTACTTTTTTGTATTTCTATGAGTTTTTTAGTAGGTAGAATAACTTGAGTAGGGTAGCTTAAGTAGTTTTGAGTCCTTGAAGGCATATGTAATTATGCAACATCATAAGCTCACAAGCCATGGGTTGAAAATTAAGCAATGTTGAGTGGACTGTTTAGTTAGTTAAACCTCTGAATTGTGTAGATTCTACCAAGTTTACAATACATTATCTTAGACTCTACAATATGTTATTTATTGGTAAAGAAAAATGTATGATTTCAAAATTGAAATCTCAACTTGCTGATAAATTTGAAATGAAAGACCTTGGTGCAAATAGACACATTCTTGGAATGGAAATTAAAAGAGATAGAGTGAACAAAAAGCTATGGCTTGACCAAAGTAATTATGTCAATTCAATTTTATAGAGGTTCGATATGTTGGTTTATAGACCACTATGTGTTCTTGTTTTAGCTGGAACAAAGTTATCTATTTTAGATTGTCCAACATCCCCATCAGAGATGGACGACATGAGTAGAGTTCCTTACTAGAGTGCAGTTGGAAGTTTGATGTATGTTATAGTTTTTACAAGACTAGACAATTACCAAGCAGTGAGAGTTATTTCTAGATATATATCTAATCCTGTTAGAGTTCATTGGGATGTAGTTAAAAGAGTCTTCAGATATTTGTGTGGTACCTTAGATTATTCTTTGTGTTATTATAGTAATATGACTAAAGATAAAATTTCCATTGATATTCATGGTTATGTGTATTTAGACTAGGTAGGTGATGTTGATAGCAAATGATCCACAAGTGATTTTGTGTTTACTTTATTTGGTGGTCTAATTAATTGGGTGAGTAAGTGATAGGCTGTGGTTTCTTCGTCTACTACTAAAGTTGAGTATATAACAACTAATCATGCTTGTAAAGAAGTCATTTGGCTTAAGAGACTGTGTTTAAACATTGGAATAAAACAAGGTGCAATGATAATTTATTACGACAGTTAGAGTGTGATATGTCTAGCCAGGAACCCAACATTTCATGCCAGGACTAAGCACATTGATGTAAAATGTCATTTTGTTAGAGATATGGTCAAAGATGGTAGGGTGAAGCTAGTTAAGGTAGAGAATTTTATGAATGTTGTTGATTCTTTAACTAAGCCTATGAGCATAGAGAAGTTCAGATGGTGTTTAGAGACTATGGGCCTTTCGGCCCTTAGCAATTGAGAGATGATGTTTATACACCCTCTCATTGCTCTTGCAAGGTGTTTGATAAGTGGGATATTTTTTGGGAAAATGTGTCTCAACCTTGCAATTACATAAGATAATATTGATACATCAACGCGGGGGGCTGGGGGGTACTCCCGACGAGGGGTTTGAGGAGATCATCCCCTAGCAGGGGTCTAGGGGCCACACACCTCGATGGAGGCTCAAGGGTAGCTCCTTCAAAAGGAAAATTTATGTATATTTTATTATTGTAAATATAGATCGTTCATCATTGGGTCTTAGATCTGAAGACCAATATTTTATTAGCTTGACTTTCCCTAGAAGGTAACCCTATTTTATGATGGCATTGTATTACGACTATGTATTGATGTATTTTGAGAGTCTAATAGTGGTCATGTTACCTCTGGATCTCTGGTTGGTGATATTCCTATGAGAAGCTTTCTCTACAAGTATATTATAATCTTTGTGATATATCAATAATATATTGTGCGGCTTTTAGAGTGTGGGGTTTTTCTCTCGAAAGGGTTTTCCCCACGTAAATCACTATGGTGTGGTATAATGATATTTATGTTTATTTTTGTTTAAGTTTTGGTAACTAAAAATATTTGTAAATTTTTGCATTATCCTCCTCTCAAGATGAGTGTAAGAAGTTTTTCTGCTACCTACAACCCAGCTAGTGACATGCACTTTGGTTCAACCTCTAATAATGAAACTGTTGGAAGTTTGAGGAGATTATCATTGGTATGGTTGTTGGCAACATGAGCATGAGCTTATATAGTGTTGTCATTGATGATAAAATTTTGGTTTGAATGGAAGTCTACATTGAGGTACAATTGGTTGGTGAAGCATGAGTGAGCATGGAGATGGTAATCCAACATAGAGATGTAAAGGTTTTTGCTCTGGTGCAAACCAAATATGTTGAATGTTTGAATAAGTATACAACACAATTTTTAGTGTATAGAGCATTAGTTTTTTGGTTCACATTGGTTTTGTGATCAAGTGAAAATCCTTGTTCCTAAACGAGCAGCAACAACAAAAATGCAAAAAATAATGAAGAACACCTAACACCTCAAGATTGGGAAAAACATTGAAATTAAACAAACAAGATGGAATGAAATGATTATACCTTGTCAAGTCGTCTCTTGGTTGGCCCTTCGATCTTCAATGTTGTATATGCTCCTTGGATGGCAAAATGAGATGAAGATGTAAGATGAGCTTGAAAGTGTGATAATGATAGATTCAAGTGCTATGATGAAGGCAAAATATACAAGTTGGCTAAATATGGTTCAAATGAAAAAATGGAAAGAGTTTGGTATCAAATGCATAAGGTCTTTAAATGAGAGAAAATAAGGGGTATTTATAGAGGTTATTGAATTCAATGGTCAAGATTGAGCCACCATGGCTAAGATGAAGGCCTATGGTGAGTTGATGACTCACAAGACCTCACATCTTGACATGTGGAAGGTGAAATGGCCAATGATGTGATGAGGTGTATGTGAGGTGGAAAAAGGACATGTACCTTGAAAGTAAATTAGGAGATGAGAGGATTTCCTTAAAAGGCAAGTTCTTGTTCCCAAATGGTTGGAAAGTGACATGAGAGGAATTTTAGTATTCCTCAAAAATTTCCATGGGGAAGAGGAAAGTAGTTGATAAAATAAATGTGAATTAAAAATTCACATGCTTGGAAGAATCCCATAGACAAGACAAAGTTCCAAAAAGGGAAGCACTTGTCCACATGTGACTTGATGTGACAAGTCAAAGATTTTAGAAAATGCATGAGAAAAGGGGATTCTAGGATGAATAAATGTGAATTTTAAATTCACATGGGAAAGAGGGTCAATGCTAAGAAAGGAAAATGAAAAGGTTGACTAAAAAGGCATGCTAAATGTGGTCAATGACTTTGATTAAGGTTGTGCAAACACATGATTAGTGAGGGATTGGAAATAAATGGAAAATGTTGGAGGATGTGACATTAATCTTGATTAAGGAGTGCACATCCTAATCATGAATTAATTAAATTAATCTAGATTAGAAGAGGGTTATGGAAGATGTGACAATGAGAGAAAAAGAGAAATTAAAAATTGGATTAAATTCAAAGAGGCCACATGACTAAATTAAATAAATTGATGTATTTATTTAATTTAGAGAGGAAAGAAGTAAAAGGTAAAAATATTTAATTATTGAATTAAATACTTTAGGAACCTTATACAAATGATAAAATATTAATTAAATGAATGATTTAATTAATATTGGCAAAGAGGATGAAATAAACGAGTAAAGGGATGAGTAAGGAGAAGAGTTTGACCATATGGAAGTGGTCAAATTTGGATGTCTACAAGTTCGACTTGAGGTATTTTTGTTTGTGGTTCTAAGAAAACTTTGGTACATGTTTGAGGACCTTAAATCAAAAGTTTCATATCTTTATGTCCTCCAATGTAAAAGTTATGATTGATAGAATATCGGGTTTGCTAGTAATAGTATAATCAGAATAGAGTGCCTGTTTGGATTGGTCCACATTCCACCACAAAATAATATTTGGTTATGTAGATTTATGGTAGTGTTTATAGGTTTCAAAAGGGTGTGTAGTCCAAGTGGCATGTGTTTTGGAGGTCTACATATCAGTTTATGGATGATCAGTTGGTGTATTTTAGTGTTACTCCATCAGCTGAGCGGACCTAATAAGTTTGGGGTTGTGTAGAGTTAAAGGAAGCATTGATCGGTCTTATGGAGTTATTATAGGCCCTCTCTGAATTATCTAGATGTGTTACAAGTTTTGAATTAAGGTGCAAAGTGTTTGTGTTTGAATCTTGAGCCAAAAAGTTATGTTATGCATGGTACATCTAATTAGGCTAACCTAATTGATGTTGTAGTTGTTTGTGAGTGTAATGCATATAAATATAAGTTCATTTTGGTGTTGTAGAAAAGTGAGATGTATTGTAGAAAATGTGTGATGCAAATTCATAAGTTAAGCATGTGAATGTGATGCGAATGTAAAGTAGAATAGAGTAGAGTGTGAAAACAGTGTAGTATAAATTGTGTTGATTTAGTATATTGATCACTAGTGGAATTGTATCTCCCAAATATTGTAGATGCATTATTATCAGTTCAAATCTTGGTAGTGAATCACCCCTCTTTTCTATTTTTCTTATTCTCTAGACAGTGAGTCCAAAAGGCAATGAGCCATTCTATAATATGTTATGGTCAGTTATAATGTATTGTGAGCTAATCCTCATCATGGTTTTTCCCTTTTTGGGTTTTCCACATAAAAATCTGGTGTTCATGTGTTACGTGATTTGATGATTACTTTCATGGTTTCTTTCCTTACTACAATTGAGTATGATGTTTCAAATAGATGTTTAAATATTTAAGTGGCTTAAGATAATACTCAATCACCCCCCTCTTAGTATTGAATGTTCAACAATTGGTATTAGAGCTTGGTTCCTTCATTTGGATTGATCACTAAGGTAGATCTTGGAGTTGAACACATGGCTACAAGGAAGTATCCTATTCCTACTGAAGAAATTATGCTAGAAGAATTTACTAAGGAAGATTGCATTGTTGACATGGAAAGAGAACTCAAAGCTACCTTGGATGATTTGGATAAAGGAGAATTTGAGAATAGAGATCTGAAAAAGGATCTTAGTGATGCAGATGAATGCATTAATATATTAAGAGAGAAACTCAAGAAAGCTAAAAATAGAATCAAAGAGCTCAAGCAATCAAATGAGATCATTCTCAATTTGAAATTGTAGATTGAAGAAAGTAAAAGAGTTGAAGACTACCTAATGCTAAATTGAAAGAAAAATTTGAAGAATGCTTAAAGCTTGAACAAGTTGCAACCTTGAGATCAAATATGGAGGAAGTAGAGATTCAAGAAGACAAATTCAAGAAGAGAACTATAATACTTGATGAGATAATTTTAAATAAGAAGTGATCTAAAGACAAAGAAGGATTGGGATTTGAAAAAGGAGAAAGTTTAAAAGCGGATCAAAAACCAAGAGTTGAAAAGAACATTGTATAAAATAATATTGAAGACAAGAAGAGCAATTACAAGAAAGTATAGAACCAAAAGAATGAATTCAAAATACCACCAATCAAACAACCAAATGCACAAAGAAATTAGATGTTGAATGGCTATAACAATGGTATGAGGTTTCAATATTTCAATGGCTATTGTTATACATGCAATGGATTTGGGCATAAATTTAATCAATTTAGATCCAGAATAGGTGGAAGTAAGCTTGTTCAAAATGTCAAATGCTACAAATGCAATAAGTTAGGACACATTGCTAAGTTTTTTAGAAGCAAAAATGTAAAGGTTGATCTGATAAAGAAGAATGATCCAATGAAAAAGGCTGATCTAGTAGAGATGAAGAAAGAGATGAACAATATATGGAAAAAGAAAGAGGAGAATGAGGTTAAGAATGAGTCTTTTCTAGCCTCTGGTGTAGATTTTTCCTCTAGAAACTAAGATATTTGGCTCAGGGGGAGTTTGAACATAAGATCTATTGATCATCAAAGCTTGTGCCTCTCTGACAGTCTTATGGGAAATTCAGTGAGTGGGGGACCAATTTGTGCCTCACTGAATACCTTTAGGATTTTTATAGAAAGTCAGCTCTTCTTTGGGGTTTGGAGAAAAGGGTAGAAGGATATGTACATTTGAAATATAAAAATGGTCATGCACCAACGCTTTTACAACATTTCAAAACCCAACCATTCCTATGATTCATATAATTAGACACAAAACACCACAACCCTGAACATTGTTGGAAAGAGAACAAACAACAAAGGTTAACAACAAGCACAATGCATACTTTCAAATCTTTCCACAAGCAGTGTTCATTAAGGTTCAATCAAACATAAAGATTTCTAAGGGTAACAGGAAGAACATTCAAAAATTGCATGAACTCTTCCTCCTAATACAACATAATATAATAAAACAACGACCTTTCAGAAAAACAGAGAAGTCCAATGACATAATATAGTTTTCACAAGTTATTATTCTATTATATGAGCATACAACATGTAAATCAACTACTTAAACCATCTAAATTTAGCTTGCAAGACATAGTGTTTCATTCAAAATGAAAATATAAAGAAAGAAAGTTTGATAAAGTCCATACATGCACAGTCTCAATGATTTCCTTTCAATAATTTATGCTTTAAATATCAAATGAACTTTAAAACAGAGGTCGGATGCCAATCTCACAGTAGTTTAAGCTTTAAAAGATATAACATGCCAAAGAAAAGTAGTTCTGCAACTTAACTTCTGAAAATAGTTCTATATCCTAAGAAAACTAAAGAAACTTTTTCTTGACAAAGGAGACTGAAACTTGGAATCCAACCCTTTCAACTATTGTTGCCTCTCTTTTATAGCTATAGAAAGAAGAAAATGCAGCCAAAATACAAAAGTAATCACTTCTAGGTGTTGGATTTTGATAGAACATGATTAGATCGTAGATCCTTGGTTAGGTCACAATGATCTTTGCTCATCAATTCTTAGTTACCGCATTAATGCTTTTTAGATATTTAGCAAAGATAGATGCCTATAAATGATCAAATCCTAGAAATAGAGCCTAGCAAAAAGGTCCAGTTGACCTATCACATCACCAAAAGGAACTAACTCAAAGCTTCCATCCCGAAAAATAAGAAAAGGAAAAAGGCTAGCAAGCTTCGACAAACTTCCAAAAGATATCACTTCATAAGAAGTGCAATCCGCCCGCAGCAAAGAGATGATGTGTCAAACAAGCAGAAAATTTTGAGCTCATGAATATAGCTCCTTAGAAAATATTTGACTAGCCAACACATGTCCTGACTCTCTCCCAAAAGGAAGGTGAAAAATGAAAACTACATAGCCACCATGTGGCACATTGTACACCTTTATGATAACTCTACTTGAGCGTGGGCACATCCGAAATTGAAAAACATTAAACAAGCCAAAAATTGAAACGATCAAGGAAAAAATGCTTCACAAGATCTTTAAGATCCTACCAAAGATATGGTGTTGATGCCTTAAACACATTGATATAAGGTGTATGTTGATATGCTTGAACTATTGGTGAGAACATCTATGGAAAATCTTTCATTATGAAGATTTGTGGAGAGTTTAAAGGTGACTGTGTCATCATAGTTAGGGTTTATTAACTTTTTTCCTAACTTCAAATCAATGCATTCAATGTGAATTAGGTCATTCCAAAATGGTTTATAAGTGTTCACATTTGATGTAAGTCATTTGCAAATGAGCATTTGAGGAGAGAAGAGAAATGACATAGTGAAGTGAAGTGTTTTAGAATTTTCATGCATAAAACCCTAGTCGACAGAGTTTCAAAAGGTATTTACAAATTTCTACTTTTCCCTAGTTTTAGAAGCATTTCAAATTGTTGCAAGATGTGTAATCCACAAGTTGTTAAGGTTGCAGATCATCCTCAACTTAAATTTAAAAGGCACCTTGATAAGTCAATGATGATGGACTCGAATGGTGAATTTTTGAGTATTCCATATGGAGTGATGCATACAGAAGATGTAAGGATTTACATACATGCTAAGTTGGAGGAGTACAATCATTGAAAGTTGGGTGATGTGTGGGTTAATGAACTCACCAGAGACCAATTTGAATTGAAAACTGAGTTTGAGATATTGACAAAGAAGAAGCTCAACATCTAGAACAATTTCCCTATCTTTTCCTATGTGGATGTGTTGATTAGATACATATTGAGTAGGATTCATGATAGGTTTATGTGGTTGTATATTTCACATATAATTAATAAGGAGGCGATTAGGGTTGTAATAGGATTATACCTGTAGTGAAATACACATCAATGATGATAGGGTACAAGATACACTTTACAAACATATATAACTTTTTTTTCTGCTACTGCCATCGATATTGCATATGAGATAGTAAATAAAGGTGCTAATTATGATTTGTGTGAGTTGTTAAGGGAACAACTTTTGGAGAATTTGTAGAATACTGAGGACTCATGATATCCCTTCAAGTTTGGTACCTTGATCATTTTTTTACTATTTTAATTTCTTAATGAGGTTCCTGAAACTAGGAACATAGTGTGGTTGAAGGAAAGACGAGTGGCTACTCAGATTAGAGACCGCCTGATGAGATTAGGTGATGAAGACACACAAAAGAAAGCATTATGTACAGATTCTTCAAAACTGACCAAGAGAAAATGCAATCCAAAGAAAGGATTTTGAAGAGTGTGGTGAAGTATAAAAATGATATTATTTTTGTGGTGAGTAATGACTGATACATGATTGAGGTTGTTGATCCTAAAACTATGTGGATCCCTAAAATGGGATATGAAGTTGCTAAGGATGTAATTGTTGGTCTGGATGATCATATTATGAGTATTCCTAGAGATACAATTGAGGGAAGATATGAAACCTATGAGGAAAATTATATGGAAGTACATATGGAGCACAAGAAGGAGATCAACAAAAATGTTTAGAAGATGACTACACAGGTTGTAGAGATGATGGGACTTCCTAAGGAATTTGTGGAGAAAGCTAAAAACATTTCCAGTTCTCTGGAAGGTGCCCCCAACACATTAAGATCTAGTAAAAAAACTATCCCTTCTCTGGTTTCCCCCGATTCCTTTGGGACTAAACCTTTTTCCAGTGGAACAAAGGGAAAGGAGTCAACCAGTACTTTGGTTAAATAGTAGAATGTGCCTATGAAAGAAAATA